>JADBJO010015168.1:7500-29691 GCA_016801955.1 Conus betulinus
CACACAATACACCCCTATCTCTACCTCTCTCTCGTGTTTACCTAGAAATGGTGAATATTACCCCCGCTTTCTACGGTGATCAATTAAAACTGCAAACAGTTAAACGAAAAAGTATGGGACAACAAGCGCGCGTGTATCCCCCCCACCACCACAACACACACACACACACTACACACTCGTGCTCGTCTCTCTCTAGCTCTCTTCTCACACACACAACACACACTATATGGGTTTCACAAACAAGACAACACACACACACAAATGCAACACCACCACTTATGCCACCACAATGTCCGCAATCAACCGCCACTATCAACAGACATGGACCACCTCTCCCTTACTCACCCCTAAATCCCCCCCCTCCCCCCCCCCACCCCCCCCAACCCCCTCCCCCACCCCCACCCCCCACACCCCCCCCCCCACTCCCCCCTGGCCCCTCCCCCCCCCCCCCACCCATACCCCCCGACCCCACGCTTTGTTTTCCCTTTCCAGATTTTTTTCACCCCTACCCTCCCCCCCCCCCCCCCCCCCCCCCCACCCCCCCCCCCCCCCCCCCCCCCCCCCCACCCCCCCCACCCCCCCCCCCCCCCCCCCACCCCCCCCCCCCCCCCCCCACCCCCCCCCCCCTCCCCCCCCCCCCCGTCAACCCCCCCCCCACCCCCCCCCCCCCCCCCCCCACGCCCCCCCCCCCCCCCTCCCCCCACCCCCCCCCCCCCCCACCCACCCCTCTCCCCCCCCCCCCCCCCCCCCCCACACTCCCCCCCCCCCCCCCCCTTCCACCCCCCCCCCCCCCCCCCCCCCCTCCCCCCCCCGACCCCCCACCCCCCCCCTCCCCCCCCCCCCCCCCACCTCCCCCCCCCCACCTCCACCCCCCACCCCCCCCCCCTCCCCCCTCCCCCCACCCCACCCCCCCCCCCTCCCCCCCCCCCCCCTCCCCCCCCCCCCTCCCACCCCCCCCCCCCCCCTCCCCCCCACCCCAACCCCGACCCCCCCCCCCCCCCCCCTACCCGCCCCCCCCCCCCTTCGGGTAAGACCTCCCCCAACAAGACACCCTCCCCCCCACCCCCCCCAAGACATGACCATCCATATACTCACAGCTGCCGGAACCACACGTGGACTCACATCCATCTGGTGGTACCTGGAGTCAACCGCTGAAGACACCACCAGGAACAACGGCACAAAGGACATCAGCCAGACACCAATCACCACCCACAGCACCCTCTCTCTCCATCGTCTAGGGCGACAAACAGACGACAGCAGGACGGCTCCTCCGCCCCTCTGTCCTTCGCAGGAAACATCACCTCGCCGTGTCAAGTCGCGGAAACTCCACCGGTTTCATCCTCAGGGGACGGCAAGTTCCGTGTTTCATCGTCTGTCCACGAAGTTCCGGCTCAGTAGTACCCCCGGGTCGCGGAAGACGAGGCTGGTGATGAATCAGGTGCTCTTGCCTCTGAGGGACGTCCAACCTCCCAGCGTGGAGGGAGGGGGACGTAGGTTCGTGTGGAATACTACCTCAGGATCTTCTGGCTGCGCCGCAGCTCCGTCCTCCTGCTGCTCTGCGTTTGACGAGGACGCAGTATCCGTGGACAGTGCAGGGTGAGGAAGGAATTCTGCACGTCAACAACAGATGGACACGAAGGCGAACGAACTGGGCCTGGGCGGAGGTGGGGTGGGGGAGCAGGACGCGGGACTTGCACGGTTGGCGCGGCAAGTCCGGATTGCTGCGGCAAGGGACAGCAAGGATGAGGGCGAGCGGGGTCGGACGGGGGCGGAGGAGGGCTCTGAAGAATGGAGTGGTTTGCAGGGACTCGGCGGAGGGATATAGAGGGACGCGTTTTGGACCAAGAGGGCCCCGTCGTGAGGGGTGAGCTGGTTCTGCGGACAGGACAAGCGATTCAACGGGGCAGAGAGACCGGCCATGGGATTTAAGCCGGGGGAAGGGGATAGGGGAGAGACTTCGGCCATTCGGTGGGGATGTCATGGATCTGTCCTGTCCCGTTGATCTGGTCTCTCGGGACTGTCGTCTTCACGTTCTCATATGGTTTGTCGACGAGCACAAATCGCGGAGTCAACAGTTGGGGAAAACTCGACCTCAATCTGATTAAAGAACTGGCCTCACGGTCAGGATCTAAAAGGTTGCCTGAGGACAGGATAAAGACACTTCAAAACAAAGACAACTGTTGGGATATCTCAATATTATCCGTAAAATTAAAGTGAACTAAAAGAAAGAAACGGCATTCTTCATCAACCGTTTCACATCGAAGTCATCCTCGTCTTCTACACTCGAAAAGGTTTTGGGATCATCGAAAAGTATCCCGCAGTTGCTTTACAAGAAGGTTGTTGTGTGGTTCTTCACTCTGTACCTGAAATGTCAGTAGTTCATAATTCAGAATGACAGGAAACAAAACATCACTGCCTGGGGAACACATAGGCAGTTCTTTCAGCCGGTGTCCTCCGTCCCCGTCAGTGGTTTGAATTTAGCAGATGAGACCAAGATCCCTTGATAAGGAGAACAAAAAAATGGGGATTTTCTGCTTTTTTCCCAACTCAATCAAACGTTGTTTTCACACCTTTCTCGTAAAACCATTCGCATCCTTCTTTTTGTGCAGTTCAAGTACTCCGACAACCACGTGCACCTGATAAAATCAGGGACATCAACTTACAGAGTCGCTCTTCAACGAACAGACGAGTTCAGCAGACCCCGCTGAATTGTAGCTTTTTAGTTTAATGACGAACCGTCATTACGACTGTCATCGCAGGGCAGAGAGAGTACCCCGGGCGGCGTCTGTATGCACAAAAGCAGCTTGAGTTAGGCGCCGCTGCCTGCTTTTAGTCTGTATGGTCAGTCCTCTGTGTCTGTGCAGACAACGGCACGCGTGCTTTTGGGTCTGGCCTAAGTCCCCTCGTCCTGTTAGCCCATCATACAAATACGACTGCTGGCAACTGGTCTGGTAGACGCTTGACGCTTTCGCAAAAAATTCCGAGCCTCTGGTAAATGCTTACTAGGCGATCTGAAAATCAAAGGCTATTGTGTAGCCAGCACGTAGTTAACCTATGAGACGTGAACAACTATGTAATATGTAAACATGCGTATTTATGCGTACATTATAAAGTATCTTTATGTAATCAAATATAATATTTAGAAAAGTAAGTTATCTGTAAACTGATGCATATAATGTAGATATTGGGGAAAAACCGTTAGAACAAATAAAGGACATTTAAAGAACTGCGGAACTTACACACAGATATATGAAATTCATAATAATAAACCGGGGTACGTGTCAGAGTACGTGTTCCACAAATACTACAAAACTAAGCCGATTATTGAAATGTGTCGATTATTCCTCATCAATTTGCAGTTAGTGCAACCAATGTCGCACCGTAAGAAGCCACTAGAGTCAATCGAGTAAAGACATGAGACGTACACGAATGTGTGTGAATTGATGCGCTTTTTATGCGGAGAAGCTTGATTTGCAAGTCGTCCTTGTGTTTGCCGTCAAACAATGACACAGCGAGAGAACATAAACTATTATCGTGTCATCCGAAACACTTTGAAAAGATCCCAGGGTCACACCGTTTTGACTCAAAGTGACAACTACAACCATAACAGCAAAAAAACAACAACAAATGCACGTTTGTGTTGTTGTAACGAATCGGCTTGGTTAAATATCTTCAGCAAATTTTCTCTATGTCAAGATTTGATTGTGGAGACCAAGTGAGGAGCAGATTCAGCTGCGGGTGGGAAAAAATTAGCGTTTCATTCTGCCTTTCTCAGTTCCACCTCTTCCACCCGCTCTCCCCCCCCCCCCCCCCTCCCCACACCCAACCCCCCCCCCCCTCCCGGGATAACCCCCCCCCGGGATAAGGAATGAAAGGAAGCGTAGAGTACAGCCCTGTCACTGTAGGTCTCAGACCGAAATGGGCAAATCCGTAGCATCATCTTAATCATCCCTCATTCTCAGCGACGGATTCAGCATTAAAAAAAATATCTGTTCCCAGCCCTCTGATCCCCCCACACATGATGATGTGCGACATCGTGTTTATATGTGCAATAGTGTGCAGTCTGCGTAAACATGGTGTGATACGGGTGATATTGTGTAGTATAAGTAGTATGTGTGGTGACTGAGCAATATGTTGTGATGTCATGTGATACTTTGAGCGTCGTGGTGATTGGTCTGATTACCATGTGATTCTTTAGGTGATTATTTGTCTTGCTGACTTCTGCGACCCTTCCCGCTCTTCAAGTGTACTGTTTTTCTAACAACACACGTTCTTTATACCTTCAGTATCGTCCCATACAACACACAAACATTAAAAAGATCAAATTTAATTGTGAACTTAAGTAAGAAAAAATTGCCGTAAATACAACAAATCTTTTGCCATCGTTAAAAAAAACAACGACCACGTTGTCGTGTAAACTTTGGACATGAAATCTGGCTTTCAAACTACTAGACCAAGGATGCATACACTGAATGGCCCTCAGACTCAAAGCTCCATTTTGACTGATACTCTGCATCCGATTCAATCAAAATTCGATTGTGTGTTCTCTTCCCTATCGCACATGCATCACTGTAGCCTAGCGCCCATCGGATGCGCGCGAGCGTAATGAATATGCAATAACGCAAGTGCAAACAGGTCTACTCGAGATAAAACAAAACAATTAATAGATCGATAAGTAACGCACAAGGAATTATGGCTTACTGTTCGTACAACATCTTTTCTCATAAAGCAACAACAGAAACAACACAGTATCGATTACCGGTTTTACCATTCTTTAGACTTTGTCAAAGACCAAAGCCCACATTCTGACAGTAAATAATCATCCGCTCCGCTCTATTACGCGATCTCTCTCTCTCTTTTCTCTCATTTCTCATTATCTCTCTCTCCTCGCTCCTCCTCTAGCTCTTCTCCCTTTCAAAATTCAAGATAGGCGGGGTAAGCAGAAAGCGGCGGAAGGGGAGGCAGGGTGGTGGCGAGTTGGGATGGGGTTAGCAGTGTGCGTGGTACAAGGCCCACCGAAAAACGCATCATCAACAAAAAATATACATGCAGGCAGAAACCAAATGCAAATGAAAGTATGGTAAAGGCAAGGAACAAAATGCAGTCTCACAAACCCTATTTGCTAACTGATAAGGAAAAAGCGTAGGAGAAAGGTGAACGAAGAAGAAGATTACACTTTAGGAAATAATGATGACGGTCCGGCAGGCTGTTGAAAATCAAAGCAAAATGAGAAGATACAAATTACAAACTCACAAGATACAGCTGTCCCAATCAAGAACTCAAATGGCCCAGGCTAAGAGCTGGCACCTTCCCAGCTGCCTGATGCCATGAAAGTTCGACCCCACTTTGCGTAAAAAGTACTGAGCTAGATGCTGGAAAACGATTCACATGAACAAATTTCTCAACGCTGATTACAGACACACTCAAATAAAAGCGCACGTGTCACTTCTGTTACGGTCGCAATGGAAGAAAAAAAATCGGTGAAATTGTTCCCCGCATGAAATGAGGCATTTTTATATACCTTTCCCGCCTTATTCTGAGCTCTCGGTAGGAGACTTTACAAGGAACGTGTAAACTTCCACAACACTTTCCTTTTTTTTTCCCCCTGCGTTATGAAAGCACGAGAGAAGAAAAATACACGAAACTCCCATTTTCATGAGACAGTGTCGAGCATCCTTGACCATAAAATGAATAATTCAAACAAAATTATATCATCATGTTCTTTCTATGTACCTTATAAAATTCAGTTTCAATCCCTGGAAGTGGATCTGAAATTGCAATCTGCACGAGCAATATCTTCCTCACTGAAAAAGAAAACTGTCGTCTGCTTCCCACCGATCTCACTGATTTGGCAGGAAGCGGTGATCTATAATGTTTGGGGGCCAAGAAAGGGAAATTATTCCCGAGAGCCGCCCAATGGAACGTGGACTTGACTGCTGTAAATATCGCAGCAGCCATCAGATGTTGGCAGGCAAAATCAACTGTCGTCTAGGAAACGTATGCGGCGTTTCCTGTGTGGCGCGCACACTGGATGGCAAGCAACGTCATGCCCGCGTGCATTGACGTGGGCAGGAGGAACAGCAAACATGATTTTAAGCATGGTGTCTCGTAATCGTAGTACGTTATCTGCTCTTGGTGTGTAGTGTGTGTGTGTGTGTGTGTGAAGATACGAAGTATCTTTGGTGTGTGTGTGTGTGTGTGAAATTCAAAGTGAAACTGTATTTTCGTATCCTACTTGGAATAAGCACTGTATCTGCTTTATCTGTATCTGTATAAGCAATAACAGGAAAAAATAATCATGTGGTCATGCAAGTCCTTTCCTCCATTACACTAGTATTACTCTCACCCGGGCGTGCGCGCGCGCACGCGCGAGCGTGTCTCTGTGTGTGTGGTGTGTGTGTGGTGTGGCACAATTCCCTTTTTTTTCTTTGGAGTGGGGTGGGGATGGAAACGAGGCAACCACTTGTGGCCCTCTACTCCTTTCATAATGGAATCGACTGTTACGGGGTGTGTGTGTGTGGTGTGTGTGTGTGTGTGTGTGTGTGTGTGTTTGTTTTTTTTTTTTTTTGTTTTGTTTTTAAGCAGGAGTCGTCTGTCAGCAAACAGTGATCTCCAGCTTCTTTTGTCTAAGATCCCGGTATTGTCGGGCAAACGTCTGGTTTGTGGTCGGAGTGATTAATCTGCTGTTTTGTCTATCGAGTCTGATATCCTTCAAGTGAAGCAGGACTGGGGACGGGTTTGCTCCAGTCGGGGCGTTGAAGCCGATCGGTTGTTGTTTTCCTACAGACACAGTCCTGGCTGCCAGGTGACATCGCGCGAGGACCCAGGAGTGGGGAGACAGACCCTTCTCGAAGTTCGTCCAGAGACTGATGATGGTGGGTGGGCGCAGCAGCCTACCTTCCCGATGTGTTTAGCCGTGGTGGCTTGTCTCGCCGGGGGTGGGGCGGCTCCTGGTGGTGTGCGGCGTCTTGGTGATCGAGCGCTACATCCCTGCGACGATAGCGAGGTTGGACCGCATGGGGTTTGAGCCCTGGGTTCCATCATCGTGATCGGCACCTTGCGGCTCGAGTAGGCTGGGGAAGACAGCGCTCTCACGCGGACAGGCGGGATCCTTGGGTGGGCATGGAGCAAGCAATGTTCTGTCAGCAGTCATCCTGCCCCCTCCCTGAGTCGGCCCCGCACGGAACGAGACTACCTCCGCTCGAGCATGAAGACAGGCCGTCTGAAGGCCCTGAAAACAATCCGGATGGGGCACCGAGACGCCAAATATCGACAAAAAAAAAAAACAAACAAAACAAACAAACAAAAACAGAGAGAATGGAATATTATGGTCTGTCGCTGAGAGCGTCGCACAAAAAAGAAACCTGGGGCGTCGACCCAAAACCTCAAGTCATTCAGGACATCCGTCCAGAAACGTGTAAGGACGGAACCCCAGTCTACAAAAGATCTACCCACCTGCCACAGTGCCAGCTAGATGCCATGATCACACAATGTTTGCAGCTCAGAAAATTCTACTTTTGCCATCCACAAAAAAAAAAACAAAAAAAACAGTGTCCTTAACAGCCTGCGGCTGATAGGATGCTTATCTCCCCGTCTTCCTGCTGTAAAGTAGGATGGAGTCTTCAATACGAAAAGACTTTGACCTATGTTCAAGTTCTTGAAGCCAGGACAGACATTCGTGGTCCTTGTGCAGTTCCTTCGTGCAAGTGTTTAGCGAGGCAGAGTAGGGGGTGGGAGTGGAGAGTGGAGAGGTGGGGGGGGGGGGGGGGGGGGGGGGGGGCGGCTTGCAACTTCAAATTTTGTGTCTGCGTGATGAGACATTGCGGCCATTATGCACCAGGGCTTTCCCTTGGTTGGGTCCAAAGTGAAATGACTGCAGGCGAAAATTGAAACAAAATCAAAAACGAAAAAATTGCTGTACCGCCGAACGAAAAACAAATTACAAAACAAAACACTACGCGTTTCGACCTCGTTGGTCTTCTTCAGGCAAAACGAACAACATTCAAGGTAATGAACACGAAGCACGAACGGACAGTCCCTTCTCTCCTCAAATCTGGCGCAACATTTTGAACCCAGTTTTGAGGAGATGAATGAGTGTTGGTGCTTCGTTTTCATTGTCTAGTTGTTGTGTTGCCTGAAGGAGACCAGCGGGTCGAAACACGTAGTGTGTGTGTGTGTGTGTGTGTGTGTGTGTGTGTGTGTGTGTGTGTGTGTGTGTTTTTCTTTTGGCGGTACACTAAATTTTCTTTCATTTGTATTCCTTCCTGTCGTTCTGTTAGAGCCTGAGACCGTGTGTGGTGGTATGGCCACCACGAGGCGTGGGCTGCTGCCTTGTGTCTGTCTGAAGTCGGTCTGTGGATATTTCATCGTGTGACATGCCCGATATGAAAGAACTTCCCAAAGACTCTCTGTTCTACGCTGTGGAAGTCTGCTCGGGATGGCTCTTTTTTCCTGGACACATGGTCATGTAACATAAGCCGTATTGTTAGCGCGTGTTCATTGTTGTTTTATCGTCGTTGGTATTGGCCTAGGCCTCCCTCAAACAAAAAGCTTCTCCTGGGGGTCTGTCGCTCAGCCGCAGGCGGGCAGGTAGGGGGCGAAGCAACGCCCCGTGGGCCTACCAAACACAACGCCACCCACCACCCACCCACCCACCTCACCGCTGCCCCCTGCCTCCCCTCCCCTCCCCGTCCATCTCGACCCTTTTCCAACTCAGATCCCATCCCCCCCCACCCACCCCCCTCCTTCCCTCCCTTGCTCCACTCGCTTGTGTGTGTGCGGTTAGTTACGAGTCATCATTTGTTGTCTCTTTTTTGCGAAATATCTGAAATGGTTAACTTACCTCATGTCTTAACAGACCAAGAAAAGGTACAATTAGAAGGAGGAGAAGGTCTATAATGAGGTTGGCTAGGACTTAAACAGATAAGTAAGGAAACACAGATAAGATAAAAAAAATAAAAGCCCTGGACTTTACTGAAAAACAATAAAAGCCCTGGATTTACTTTTCAATTTTTTCAATTTTTTTTCCCCATCACTTGGAATATTAGTTGTCCGAACCTTCAATGAAGGTTTTCAACTAGGCGAACTGTCCACCACACAAAAAGAAGGAATTATAGTTTGTATTCCTAAGGTGATAAATTTCGAGATGCCATCAAAAACTGGAAGCCAGTTACTCTTTTAAATGTTGTTTATAAGATAGGGTCAGCATGTGTTGCGAATAGACTAAAAATGGTTCTTCCAAGCTTGATTAGTGAAGACCAAACAGGATTTATGGCCAACAGATACATCGGAGATAATATTGGATAAATCTGTGACTTAAGTAACTACTTGCAAACATACCATCTGCCTGGTTAGCTTTTATGCTTAGATTTCGAAAAAGCCTTCGATTCACTTGACTGGGGATTCATGAATAAAGTACTTAAAGCGTTCGGATTTGGACCAGATATACATAAATGGATAACTACTTTATATGATAATATTAAGTCAACTGTTCTTGTAAATGGACAGGCATCTGATTGGTTTCCTGTGGGTCGTGGGTGCAGGCAGGGTGACCCAGTTTCAGCCTACATAATTATTTATTTTATGCGTGGAAATCCTTGCCATTATGTTGAGAAATAATAGAATTATAAAAGGGATCAAATTAACAATACGGAACACAAAATTTTTACAATATGCGGACGATTGCAGAAATAATGCTTGAAGGTGACAAAGTGTCTTTTGAGGAAACTCTCATAACCGTTGATAGGTCTGGGAGAAAATCAGGTTTGATATTAAACACAGAAAAAACAAGTGCGATATGGCTTGGCAGTAGGAAAAACTCGAACATTCTCTATATGCAACATTTACATATACAGTGGAATCCACCACAATTTAAAATTCTGGGTATTTTATTTACCAACGATCTTGCTGATTGTTCAGAAATAAACATGCAGGCTAGATTTCTTGAAATAAGAATGCTATATAAGGTATGGTTTAAAGAGACAGATTACTCCACTTGGCAGGGTGGGCTGTTTTAAAGTCTTTAATCTTGTCCAGCCTAATTCATCTCTGGATTCTACTCCCAAATCCTCCCGATGATGTAATTAATGCTATTCAAAACTCAGTATTTCGATTTGTTTGGAATAGAAAACGGGATCGTATAAATAGAAAAACTGTGATTAAAAACATAATAATGGATGGAGGACTTGGTGTGCCAAGAATAAAAGAATATACATTTGCATTAAAACGTGCATGGTTAGAAATATAAGAATATTATCTCATAAGTGGAAAAGTATTACTTTGGCAAGTTGTCCAAGGATAGATCATGTAGCCAGAAAAAAAAAATTGGTTGTAGTCTTTCTTTAGGCCAATTATCCAAAAATAAAGTTTGGGCTGATGTATTTGAGGCATATAAAGAATTTGGCCAAAGGATTCTACCTTGCATTTCCGGAGAAATGGCTTCCGAACATATATTTTATAATGAAAATATTAAGATAACAAAAAACCAATTTTCTATCAAAGTCTGTTCGACAAAAATATGCATACAATGGGGGACACATTATAAAAGAAGATGGTACGCTTTTTGGCATATAGAGGGTTCAATAACAAATATGAATTTTGCATTGACTTTATCTCATATATTGGATTATTTAGATAAGTAAATGCATATATTCGGGAAACTTCGGTAACAATGACAAAATAACAAGAATGAAGAAAGGTCTAAATTATGGAAACTTATCTGTTCAGTCAGCAAGAGGGACACGTTTTTTATGATGCCTTTCTGTGTGACAACATGAACCCTGCTTATTGCAATAAGTGGAATGAAAAACTTGAACAGAAATTGAAATGGGATGTCATTTTTAAAAAGGTACCCAAAAAAAAAAAACTTAAATGGTTTCAGATAAGAATTCTACACCATATATATTGGGTGCAAATATTGTGCTGTCAAAAATGAGAATTGAACCGAATGATCTTTGTACATTTTGTAATACAGAAAGAGAAAACACTGAGCATCTTGTTTGGTCGTATGAACATGCGGCACATTTTTGGCATCCACTTCAAGCAATAATAAAAGGAAAATGTCATTATGCGGATTCTTTAAATTTGTTTATTGAATTGGTATTATTTGGACATTCAAATAATTTTAGAAGTGATGAACCTTATGACTTCATTTTACTTCTAGCCAAATATTCATCTATAAATGCGAATGTGAGGGAAAAAAAAAACTTCCAATTGTAATATACTTTCTACACTATGTAAAGACAAGATATAATCTTGAACAGCAAGTCGCAAAAAGCGTAAAGTCCATCCAAAAAACTGCATGAAAAGGGCAGTTATACCAATCTTTGATAGACATGTAATTTTTGGACTTGATGTACATGTTGAGAGACTAGTCTGTCTCCGTATCACTTATTACGCATGTACGTATGGATCTCCTTGTGGCTTTGTCGGTGTCTTATCCTCCTCCTCCTCTCTCTCTCTCTCTCTCTCTCTCTCTCTCTCTCTCTCTCTCTCTCTCTCTCTCTCTCTCTCTCTCTCTCTCTCCTGTTGTTTCTGTTTTTTTTTTTGTTTTCAGTTGTCTATTTGTATTTAATCTTTTTTTTTTAAAATCCTGCCTTGCAAATAAGCTAACACCTGGTACGGAAACTGTTTATGGTACCTGGTTGAAATGTAAACGTTTGGCTGTTGAAACATAAATGGTGTGAATTATATACTGATGTGAACTGAAATGCTATGATTTATGTAAAATGTTTTGTCCTTGCAAGGCGAAAAATCTGCCCCTCCCCCTCCCCCTCCCCAGGATTTGAATACCCCGCATCCCCTCTGCTGCTTCACTCAGTGCTGGATGTGGCCATCGTAATAATCATCGTTACCATGGCATCCAGACTTCCTTCAAACAAGGACCTTCCCCAGGAGGTCTCCCAGTCCATTGGTGTGAGCTTCAGGTAAGCGGGAGCCCAATCACCACTCACCTTCTTCTCTCTTCTCCCCCCCCCCCCCCCCCCCCCCCCCCCCCCCCCCCCCCCCCCCACCCCTTCTTTCCCTTTCTCTTCTCGGGCCCGGGAAATTCTCGTCAATCCCGTCGATGGGGTGTGAGAGAGATGCCCCAGACTCGGAATGAAATTCGCGCACCAGCTCTCAATGATTTCAAGCAAGCTGCTAAGCTAATACCGTTTTGTAACAGATTTTCTTGGTCCGTGGGTCCTACGACCTAGTGTACTTTACTGACCGTATCCCTTCCCACATCTCTTCACTGACGACTGCCGGGAAATTAGCACCTGGTGGTCAAGACCTCCCGGAGTTCGGTACCTGAAGCTCTGGCGGATGTGAGGCGGGAGTGGCGAGCGGTGGGGGGGCATGGAGGAAAACGATTGCAGGGAAGATGTGGGCGGAAAAGGGAATGAGGAGTGCAGACACAAGCCAGAGGAAGATGACTCTCCTTTTGTGACTTACCTGGAAGATTTACGTCAAACGGAAGAAAGCCAGATAGACAGACGAGATGGCCTCAACAGCTCCTTCATATTTATTCTTTTTGTTCTTCTTCTTCTTCTTCCTCCTCCTCCTCCTCCTCCTCTTCTTCTTCTTCTTCTTGTTCTTCTTGTTTCTTCTTCCTCTTCTTCTTCCTTAACACCGTGAAGAGGTACTCAGGCCCTTGCACTGATAAAGTGTATACCGGTTGTTCCAGTTCTGTCGGCTTCATGCTGAGGTCTTGGTCACTGCTAAAGGTTTTCCTATCCATTCTGCAGTCTTGTCGTTCATGTTTGTGACTGTCTTCCCTTTCGTCTCGCTCTCAGCAGGGGTTTTTTTTTTTCTTTTGGTTTGTTTGTTTGTTTGTTTTTGCGGATTGCTTTAGCGAGTGAGAGTGTCCATGTCTCACAGGCCTGCAGAAGAATGATCTTCATCAATATACTCAGGAGTCTGATCTCGTGTTTCCATGGAGATACTATTGTCCTTCCATATAAGGATCAGACTCGACTGCGCCAATGTTAGCTTTAGTGAACTTGTGATGGTTTCTAGTTTTGATCCCTCATCGTTTATGATGGATCGTGACTAAGTGACCAGTTGAACACTTGCTAGCTTCTGTCCACTGACAGTTATATCAGTGCTGATGGTGGTGCAGTGGTGCCAAAAGACTCGGACTTCTCGGCGATGTTTTTGCATGCCACATTCTGGCGACGTTTCATCCAGGCTTTCAACAAGCTTAGCGAGTTCTTGCTCACTGCTTGCAAGGCCATCGAGGTCGTCTGCAGAACGAAGATTTTGAGATGGCCGTCCTTCCAGTGTTGACTGTGCTGACATGATCTTCGAATGAATTAGTCATGATGCGCTTCAGAAATGTGTTGAAAAAATACGGGTAGCCCTGAATAACTCCAACTGAAGTATGGAATCACTCTCCAACTGCGTGCTGTGTAAATGCCGCACTGTTCGCTGTTGAGTGTATCTGCAGAATGGTGCTGTTTAACCATTGCCCGATGTTAGTTTTCTTCATCGTGGTCCATTACAGTTTTCGCCAGAATCTGTCGCACGCCCTCTTGAAGTCTATGAAGTCATGTTAGAACTCATTCTGGTGTCAAGCTTTTTTTTTTTTTGTTTCTTTCTTGTTAAGCGTACGCGAGTGAAAGATGTGTTCGATGGGATTTCTGTGTTTTCAGAATCCAGCCTGTCCTTTAGCACTAATGGTGTCAGCGGAATATGACACCTCTCGCGCTCGGCTATGAACAACCTTTTTTTTTTTCAAAGCTTGTATGATTTGTGAATTTTCCGATAAGGTGTGGGATCTTTGTTTTTGATAATTTACATTTCTTTTTACATGTCTTACTGGTATGTGTACGATTGAATTATGTGTGGAAAAGTCCTGGCCTTTCGTCTCGAGAAAACCTTGTGTTTCTTCTCACTCGGAGTTTTAAAGCCTCTGTGTGTGTGTGTGTGTGTGTGTGTGTGTGTGTGTGTGTGTGTGTGTGTGTTTTTTTTGCTTTTCTTTACGGGCTGTGCTTACGCTCTGTATTCTGAGTGAATAGTCCAGTTTCATTGGCACTCAGTTACATATCAATAATCTCTACAACAATGGGCATTATCTAACACATTGAAAAATTTTGTCAGTTGCTTCGACTCCCTTATGTTTTTTTTTATTATATATAAAGCCGTAACAAAGATGGATTCTGCGATGTCTATACCATCTCGAACTGGCATGTTCAAGTTACCATTTTCAAGTTAACGAAACTGCTTATTTCAGCGGCTGTGCCATCATACTGGACATTGGCTGACACAGAACATTCGTGTGAACCTTCAGAGCGCTGTTGACCTACATTCAAGAACAGTTCAAAACATTCAGGCACCTTGAAGTCGGTTACAAATGCGTGGTCTGTCGATACGACAGCATAATCATTGACAATAGACGAATAGATAAATAAGTGAATAAGTAATAAATAAATAGACGAATATATAACATAAATAAATAAATATGAGTCTGGTCAAAGAAGGGAGCCCCTACTAGAAATATATATGTATATAAAACACACACACACACACACACACACACACACACACACACACACACACACACACACACACACACAGGACAGAATTTCAAGAATGCATGATAGGTTTATTACTACAAGATCCCCTAGCTTCCAAACGGAGAGGAAAGACCAGAGGGTGTAGACCATACCAAAACTAACACACAGTAGTAACAATCAAATACTCTCTTATTTTATGGGGGCATAAAGCCAGGACCCATCAGGGAGTGGAACGAATTGTCGCGAACAACTGTGAAGATCAGGTTGACAGTCTTCGCCGCATGGACATTAGTCCGTCAGTTTCCGATGAGTTACTGTCTAAGTGAGCGTGCGAGAGAGAGAGAGAGAGAGAGAGAGAGAGAGAGAGAGAGAGAGAGAGAGAGAGAGAGAGAGAGAGAGAGAGAGAGAGAGAGAGAGAGAGAGAGAAGAAGAAGAAGAAGAAAGAAGACAGTTGACATATATTGCTACGGTACAGGTCTAGACCGATCGTCCTGGCTAGTCGATCACAGCGTGCGACCTCTGAATGACTTATCAGCGACCTCGGGATGACTTTACAGAGTCGACACTGGCATGAAGCAACGTCAATGCAGCCTTAGAGAGAGAGAGAGAGAGAGAGAGAGAGAGAGAGAGAGAGAGAGAGAGAGAGAGAGAGTGAGTGTGTGTATGCAGAAAGTATTGACGAAACTATGTTGTGGTTGCTGTTAGTGCTGCTGCTGTTACAATTGCTGTTTCTTCTTCAAACTTGCTGTGGTGACCCCCGTCTTCCACCGCTTGGCAGTGAAGGCAGATGCACTGTGTCAAGCAGAACAGCAGGGAGTGAGCGCGAGAGTCCAAGAAGAGAAAGAAAAAAAGGCAGTAGAAATAAAATGGAGGATGAAAGCCCCCAGTTAAAAAAAAAAAAAAAAGAAGAAGAAGAAAGGAAAATGGATGGAAAAAAAAAAAAAAGAGAAAGGAAAAAAAAAATGGAAAAAAATGGGGGGGGGGGGGGGGGGGGGGGGGGGGGGGGGGAGTGTTGGAGGTTGGAGGACCCAACAAAAAAAAAAAAAAAAAAAAAAACCCTCGGAGGCAACTACTTTTCATTTTTTTGTTTAAATCAAAGTAGTTGAGGGGGTGGTATCAGGCCTGCCTCCAGACAAAATGTTGACACTGCAAAGCAACCCAGACAGGTCCGCAAATGGAAGGCCAATAATCGTGTGCCTAATAACGCCGTAGACAATCATAGAAGGGATAACAGCAAGTACTCTGAACACGCAGGTCTGCACAATGGACCAGCGTAGATATTCCACTATGCCACTGTAGGGTGGAAATCCAGTAGTGACGACACTTTGCAGTCCATCACCAGCGTCCGGACATCATGACACAGAGCTGTCCACCAACCGTCGGCTGTCCAGCTGAGTCTCTCCCCACCCCTCCCACGTCTCAGCAACGCCAGTCTTTCAGGATTCACCGAGGACAAGACACAGATGTACAGCGAAGGTCGTTGACCACGTGCAAGACAGGAAAGTCATGACCGTCACTGAACCCGTGACTTAACTCACGCGGCAGTGATGAATACCATACCACAGACACTGATCTGATTCGCTCGATCCTTCTTCAGCGTTGCTGTGCGGGTTGGTGATGCCGACGTCTCCAGCCCTGTCGTCCTGACGAAGCCAACGGTCTTCTCCAGGCTAGCACGGCTGCCCCACAGCTTGTCTGTGAGCACGCACACACACACACACACACACACACACACACACGCACACGCACCGCGTACACTGGCATACACACACGGGACCCATGCCACATATACGTGTACCCTCACCACAAGCACATACACTGATAACAGTGACAATAATGACACATATAATGTTGTGACGGTACTCACGGTCTGACCAGCGCGTTGGGCTAATGCACAGGTCAGACATCTGCTATGTTGTAGCCATGAAACCCTCTTCTTAAATTCTCTCATCTCACTCGTTTATTCCTTTATCCATCAGCTTCAAATCGTGCGCAGTGTGGTCTGGAAACTCAGCAGATGTGGTGCAGCGTATATGGACTACTCCGCACGCAGTGACGCCTCCTCCGTGAAACTAAAAACTGAAACTGAAATTGTTCCCACGAGCTCCCCTCTCCCTGGTCAGTTTTGGCGTCGTGGTAGGTTGTAAGCTGGACAGTGCTGCGGTATGTGTGGAGGAGTCTGCTTTTCTCGTCCATCGTGGACATTCGTTTGTGTGTTGGAAGGGCCAGGTCAGCGAAGGGGCTCAGCAGTCTGCAGTGACCAGCTCCAAGTCTGAAGAGTTGTCTGTTCATTTTCCTGCAGCTGAAGGACTGGATCCACACCAAGCCAGTGCCGACGCTTATTTTCTTCTAGGAGCTGTACTGGTCGTGCATGATGTTGGGTTTCTTTTTTTCTTTCTTTTTGTTTTTGTTTTGTTTTGGTTTTTGGTTTTTGGTTTTTTTTGTGTTTCTGTTTTATTTTCCTTTCTTTTCTTCATAGGATACTGGGTGGCTGATCTGCTCTGTTTTGCCACTGGCTCTGGGAAGAGCCCTAGCATCACCGTCTATCCCACAGTGAGACGGCAAGCACTGGAGGGACGGACAAGGGAGGCAAGGTCTCTGAGCGTCTATCTGATGTCAGGCAACTGCTGTTCACTGCGGGGGTTATTGAGTCCTTCCATTAGGGTTCTGTAGCTAGTGAAGAAAACATTAATTCTTGTCTGGAGTGTGGTGGTCGCTCTGGGTGAAGGTCTCCACAGCCTGGAGCAGTCAGTGTTGTTGACTGCGATCTGAAGTCGCAGGAGACTCTTCCAGCTGGTGAGACGTTGGGGGGTCAGTCTGACACCTGTGTGTTTTGATGAACGCTTCTTCCTCTCCGTTCTTCTCTGCTCCTTCTGATCATTCTTCAGTGAAGACTCGGGTCATTCCCTGACATTTAAGAGTGTCTCTGTGGTGGAGCTGCCGCCCTCTATTTTTCCCACTTTTTCGTTTTCTTCTTCTTCCTCCATTTTTCCTGGGGGAGGGGGAGGGATGGGGAGGGGGGGGGGGGGGTTGATTCTCTGTGTGTGTGTGTGTGTGTGTGTGTGTGTGTGTGTGTGTGTGTGTGTTTCCCTTGTTACGGCGCAGTCGTTATCATTGTAATTGTTATCTGGAGACCTTTTAACGAAGACAGGAAATTGTATTACGGGCTAAAAATGCCTTTGACTTGGCGATAGAATTGTTATCGTTGGCCGGAAACAAAGACAACCATCGCAGAGTAAAACAACCAGCCTTTCAGCAATGAGAGGTATACTTCTTGGTTACTGCATTTTTGTAGAAAAAACAGTAATGAAGTAGTGTCAACCGTTTTTTTTTTTTTTTTTTTTTTTTTTTTATTTAACTGGAATGATGCCATGTTGTGGCATTATATACTTTCAGGATCGCTTTTGAACTAACCAACTGGTGGGATTCGTAACTTTACTATTTTACATGTAATTTATGCACAAATATAGGTAACACAAAAGCAGCACATGGGCATACACACACACACACACACACACACACACACACACCACACACACACACACACACACACACACAACTGGTTATTTTCGCAAGCTTCCTCAAGGAGAAAATCCAGAATAGTTTCTCCCGATGAAACCTTAAAAAACGTGAAAGCTGATCCTGCAGACAACCACAATTTTCTTTCTTCTTTCTTTTTTTTTTTTTTTTTTTTTGTTGTCCCAACCTCTGCGCCACCTCAGAGGCAGCGCACCCCACGCCGCTCATTCCGACACCCCGTCCACAGCCATAGCCCGGTCGGCCCCGCCGCGGCCCCCGGCCCCGGCAGTCCACAGGGAACAGTCAATGTCAAGTCGTCAAGAGGCAACCCACCGGAGGAGACACTGCACGGCTGCCGAGTCACTTCGGTGGTGTTCAGTGGCGCCTGTTCTGATCTAAGATACGCAGGACGCCACCTACTAAGCCTCCTACTGACGACAATAATTGCTTAGTCGCGGAGCCGGCGTAAGTGAGCTCTCTCTCCGGAGGGCGCCACTACGTCCGTCCAACGACAGCCCCCATGGACTAGCCGATACCGGTGACCCCGACGGAACCAAACCAAGGCCCACAGACGTAGAGAGGACATCGAAGTTGAGGTCTCCATGAGAGCAAGGAATGAAGGCCACAGAATTTGAGACATATTTTTTAAACGCCGATCGATGAGAATGAGGATGATTAAGATGATGCTACGGATTTCCATTTCGGGTCTGAGACTACATGACAGGGCTGTACTCTACGCTTCCTTTCATAATATATCCCGGCGTCAACCAGGCCGAGAGATACAGGCACCTGCAGTGTTGGTCAGGAAATTTGAGCAACACTCTCAGAAACGCATCCATTAAGTGGATGAAACTCGACTGTGTGGTCCAGTCTTTCCAGCTGACTCCGCAGCAAACTCAACTCCGGGGGTAGGAGCCGGTCGGGGCAGAAAAACCCACATGGCTCTGATGGGATTCGAACTCAAGACCTCCAGCCGGGAGTCCGCGACGCTAACCACTTCGCCACGGCGGCTGTTTTTTTTTTTTCTTGTTTTTTTTTTTTTCATCTTTCCATTTTATTGCTGTGTTACATTTGTAAGCGTGGTAGTTGCATCTCTGGCACGCACGCCGCATATTTCCTTAAGCATTTGTAAGTATTTATATTATTCAAAATTTCAGCATGGTTATATTGGTTTGTTTTACAGCGATGCCCGTCCATTGACTGTTCCTTTTTTCAGATTGTATTTCTCTAATGATTTGGGACATTACATGCGCCATTAAAGGATACTGAGTGCGCAGAGTCTTCGACACTTAACTGGCATTTCTGCCCGTCACACACACATAAACATTCCTTGCAAACTGTTGAAAGAAGGAGGGGGAAGGGGGTCAACACCGTGAATGGGTTTCATGTACTTGTAGGTGGCAATCACCACATCAAAAGTACGAATCAGCTGAGAGGACGTTGTCCTTTCAGTTACAGAGAGAGAGAGAGAGAGAGAGAGAGAGAGAGAGAGCTGACGTGGGGAAAGAAAACTACGTCATTCTCTTTATAATACTCTCTGTCTGTCTGTCTGTCTGTCTCTCTGTATGTGTGTTTCTGTCTGTCTCTTCCTCACTATCCCGGCCACTACCATCCCATCTCTCTCTCTCTCTCTCTCTGTATGTGTGCGCATGCACGTGTGTGTGTGTGTGTGTGTGTGTGTGTGTGTGTGTGTGTGTGTGTGTGTGTGTGTGTGTGTGTGTGTGACTTCCCCTCTTCTCCATCCCCCGTCTCCGTCTTCTCTCTCTCACTCTCTCTCTCTCTGTATGTGTGCGCGTGCACGTGTGTGTGTGTGTGTGTGTGTGTGGTTGTGTGTCACTTTCCCTCTTCTCCATCCCCCCTCCGTCTTCTCTCGCTCTCTCTCTCTCTCTCTTTCTTTCCGGCACTCGTCCATTACTAACCCATCTCCCTTTCTCTCTCTCTGTCTGCGCGCGCATGCGCGCTTGTGTGTGTGTGTGTGTGAGTGTGTGTGTGTGTGTGTGTGTGTGTGTGTGTGTGTGTGTGTGTGTGTGTGTGTGTGTGTGTGTGACTTCCCCTCCTCCGTCTCCCCCCCCCCCCCCCCTCTCTCTCTCTCTCGTCCTCCTCATTATCCCGGTCCTCGTCCACTACTAACCCATCTCTCTCTCTCTCTCTCTCTCTCGCTCGCTCGCTCGCTTTCGCTTGCTCGCTCGTGACAAGAAAATGGAAAATTGAACACGAAGTTCCCAATAACTGTCTTCGTCACGAAAACCAGGACATCGGCACGGAGGAACCACAGCACAACTGTCGACCATTCAATTATCCTGCATCACGTCAAATCAGAGAGCCGACAGGTACATTAAAGCTAACTTTCTGTCAGACAAGGGCGGAGTTCTCTCCCTGGCCCTAACTGCGTAGAAGGGGCTGTGATGTCGGATGGAGAACGCCACAACGCTTTTTTTTTTCCCCCTTCCTTTTCTTTTCTTTCTTTTTTTTTTTTTTTTTTTTTTTTTTTTTCTTCTTTCGTTCCTCGCTTGGCATCTTTTTTTTTACTAAAACGTTGTCTGCGAGCATTTTACACGTGTGTACAGGATCGTATGCATGCGAATGCCTCTGTGTGTGTGTGTGGGTGTGTGTGTGTGTGTGTGTGTGTGTGTGTGTGTGTTGTGTCTGCGTGATGTGTGCGTGCGTGCGTGAGTACGAGTGTGTGTGTGTGTGTGGTGTGTGTGTGTGTGTGTGTGTGTGTGTGTGTGTGTGTGTGTGCGCGCGCGCAAGTTTTTTTTTTTTTTCAATTGCACAATAAAATTCTTTACTTTAAACCAAAAAAAGCATATTGCAAGAATCACTGCAGGAACTGAGGGAGGGAAAGGAGGGGGAAGGGGGCAAGGAAAAGAATTTTGTTTTAACCCAAAGGAACAAACAACACATCAAGAATTAGAAAGGGGGGGGGGGGGGGGGGGGGGGGGGGGAGGTGACGTCCAATAAGGCTCTTAATCAGCAGTCCCCAAGAGACACTGTAATTTGGCAACACGTTTTCAGCTAATTATCCAGAATGCTAAAATCTAAAAGCCAAACAGACAATATTTTTCATCTGTTGACAAAGAAAAGGAAGAACAAAAAAAAAAAAAAAAAAAGGTGGCAGTTGATCACCACACACACAAGGTTTGAAGCTGAACATCTAGTTGTTATTCCTGATGGCATGGGACACTGGGGCTGACAACATGGCAAGACCAAAGAGTGAATGAAGACGCCCGAGCTGTCATTTTCCACTCATGCCTGTTTCTCAGGCTCTATATTAGCTCGCAGGCGTCGGCGTGACATGAACCAAGCCTAAGGCAGGAACACAGACAGTGATGGTATGACCTTTTGTTTTTCTTCTTCTTACAAAAAGTCCATAATTTATTCTTGCCACTTTTTGCATTGATCAATTATTTTTCAATGAATCAGCCTCCTTCAGTTTTGTGCCAACCGAAATCCAGCAAGGTTTTTTTTTTTTTGTTGTTTGTTTTTTTGTTGTTTGTTGCTTTTGTTCAATGATTTTGACCGTGGTGTGGGTGCGTGTTTGCACACACACAGATATCGTCGGGGAGAGAGCAGAGAGGGGAAACTGAAGGAGAGAGAGATAGAGAGAAACTGAACTGAAAACTAAGATATTAAGTGTATCACAATTTAGCAACGCTTTTACCAAAAACAAAAAGGCAAACACAACAAACTAAAAGCCAACCAAAACAAAAAACAAACAAAAAAAAACTAAAAATTACGCGCGCCTTCTCTCTCTCTCTCTCTCCACACACACACGCGCGCACTACCACATACACACACACATGTTCTGCAATTCATGTCTATCCACATCGAGGTTACATTAGATGATATAGTAAAGGACAGTACAAATGTAAGTATAACATTTAGTATTAACAACAGCGAAATGTGGTAACGCGATCAAACGGAGAACCATTAATGAAAATAAGAACAAAGAACTGAAATACTGAGTTCTATTTTTTTTTTTTTTCGTTTGTGAGCAATTAAATCCCATGTCTGCATAATGCTGCCTACTTGTTCTCGGGCGAAAAGGTGTTTTTTTGTTGTTTGTTTTTTTTAAGAACAAATTTGACACTAATGTGTAAAATTGAAAATTGAATGAGCCTCTCAATTTGTACACATTATGGGCAAATTTCGTTATCAAAAAAAAATCTTTTCACAG
>JADBJO010015168.1:34246-44793 GCA_016801955.1 Conus betulinus
CTTTAACAGCTTTTCTTCTGGCCCTTAATCAATAATTTTGCCTTAGAATTACTCCTGTAGGTCTCTCTTCATGCAGAAAAAAGGTTTCCGATAGAATACCATAGACCGACGGAGCGTCGTACGGACAATAGTGTGAAGATTTATTGTGCTTCTCATTCGTATAGTCTTAGTGTTACGGGGTGTCAACCAACCCCTTTCCTCTATTTATGTGTTTTTGTGTTCTTGACTAAAAAATATTACCGATAGGTAACGGGCAATCGTCGTTCCTATAATCATCACCATCAATATACAAATAGAAATGAAACAAGAACCAGTCTGGCGTGGCCTGTGTAAAGAAGGACTTCGATCTATCGCCTTAATACCAAACATGCATCCAATAAGAAATCAGATATAACAAACCAGCCAGATCTGATCAGAATTTTTTCAGCAGGAATTATGCATTAATCCTTTTATAAATCGCTTTGACATTCCTCTAACCTAACGTTCCATTGTGCGCGATGCGGACGTCGGGGCGGCTGCGGTTGCGGCGACGGCTATTTTAAAAAACATTGTGAAAAGAGCGGATGTTTCCACACCTCCGGCTGCAGCTAGGCGGCGGACGCGGCGCTGACGCGGTTTGCACGCGGCTTGTTCCGAACGCTACATGTAGCGTTCGGAAACCAGCCGCAGCCGCAGCCACGGGCAGCCGCCGACCAATCTTGTGGGCGTGTCCCATTTCCCGCTTTTTTTCCCCGGGCGTTTGGAAGTTCCTCTTCTTCTGTCTGTTGTATCAAAATGAAACCAAAAAGCCGTGTCTCCCACACAGGAATATGAAAAACTGATTTCTGTTGTTATAGATCATCCAAGCATTGTACGACGCCAGTATGGCAGAATACAAGGATGTGTGTTTTTACAAGAGAACACCATGGAAAAGCATAGCTGATCTGATGGAAGAGCTGACATCGATGGTGAGTACACTTTTTCATGTACAGAAAGAGCAAGAAGAGGAGAACAATTCACCAGAGTAGGCCTACCGATGTGTGCAATGGTGGACTTGCTCGAATAGGTGTGTATGTGTGTTAAGCGCCTATTACACGTACAGGCAGACCGGAGGCCGATCGTAACGTGTAATTAAGAAAACCGTAGGAAAACGTCCGGCGAACATCCGATCCGCCTCTCGTCCAAACTCACAGGCGCTGCTTGTGAATTGGACATCCGGCCATCCGGTTCTTTTTGTTGTGTGCCGAGGCAGGACAACAGAACTAATTTCAAAATTATAGAAAATCACATCGTAGGTAAAAAAATAATGCCAGATTTGGAATCAGCGCGTCAAAATTAGGCAAATGACTCGCGTGGGACTCGTTTTGTTTTGTATTTTAATAAAAGTTACCCTTTTTTCTTTTCTTTTATTTCCTGTCTCTTTTTTGACATGCATTTCATCATTGACGATTCTGTCTGTACCCTACTGTCATTGACCACACAAACACACACTGTGTAGTTCTGAATGCAAGCAGTGCATTTTTCTTGTGTGATTGAGTCTATCGAAAATTATGGCGTCGTGGACCAAGGACTGCATTTGTGGAAAATTAAGTCCAAGGAATACAGCAACAAACAATTAAAGGAAAAGGCTTACGAAAAACTTGTGCAATTTTTGTCAAGAATTTGATCCAAATGCAAACAAGGACACTGTGACAAAGAAAATAAACAATCTCAGGAGTTCGTTCAGGAAGGAATTGAAAAGGAAGAGCAGTCTATTTGTCTGGAGCAGGGAACAGATGAAATCTATGAGTCCAAGCTTTGGTATTTTAAGGATCTCATGTTCCTGAGGGATCAAGAAACTCCAAGAGTTGGTCGTTCGAACCTGTAAACCTCCCAGCAAGCACGTCCAAGTGAAATGGAGTCGGATTCACAGGAAGCAGAGGTAGGTGATTGCAGCAGCAGTCTGTCTGTCTGTCTGTCCTTCTTTTCATTTAATAATACATAACAAGAAGCGCTGCTTTCAAGGCTCACGTAGTAGACAGACAGAGAGAGAGAGAGAGAGAGAGAGAGGGGGGGGGGGGGGGGGGGAGTGAGAGAGAGAATTAAATCACTCAAAATAAACAATACTTCTAGTACTAAGCATGCAAGGAAAAGTATAACTTAAGAGAGAGGGAGAGATGCACTGAAACCCATTAATTACAAGGCCCTTATTGTCACACACACACACACACACACACACCACACACACACACACACACACACACACACAACCGAAACAGGATGATTACATAGACCACTTGGTGTCTACTATGTGAGCCAAAAAGCATTTCATTACAGAATACACTGTCCTTCAAAAGGAGTCCTTGTCCTGCCATGGCACTTTCCCCAGCTGTGTTAAAATACACCTTGAACGCGTCTCTCACATTCTTAGCGTCTTCTGATGCGTTCCTACGCTGCACTGCTGAAACATCAACAACATTGGTACCTTCCACTCGAAGACCTGTTTGTATGTCATGGGTGCAAGGATCTTCAGTATCCCAGAAATCAGGTGGGGTGTAATGCGCAGGAGCATTTCTTCGAAGGAAGTTATGCAATACACAACAGGCAGTGGGGAAAGTGTCATGTCTCACTGTGTCACCGTCTCATTGTGTCACCGTCTCACTGTGTCATCGTCTCATTGTGTGACCGTCTCACTGTGTCACCGTCTCACTGTGTCACCGGTGGTCTCAGTGAGTCCCATTTGCACCATCTGATTGTAACCCGTGGATACTTTTTACACATCCCCGGAATATTTCAGCTAAAATGGACGGAAATGACCCAGTGGTCAATCCGACTGACCTATGGTCAGTTTGTAAAATACTGGTTATTTTTAACTCGTGGACGCTTTCTAAACCTACCTGGACAATTTCTAGCTCAATTTGAAAGAAATGACCGGTGGTCAATCCGACTGACCAGTGGCCATATTTTGTAAATTCTTTGGACACAGACACAATGAGAGAATAGACCCAATGATACCATCGGTGACACAGTGAGACGGTGGCACAGTGAGACGGTGACACAGTGAGATGGTGACACAGTGAGACGGTGACACAGTGAGACGGTGACACGAAAATGGTGACACATGGCGAACACATCTGAGTACTTCGCCGGCGCAGTCGTTGAGGTGTTGTTTTTTTCACACACACACACACACACACACACACACGCGCGCGCGCGCGCGAATGTGACCGGGGAAGGTCTGCCCGGTGTTCGGTCGGTGCTGGGCGAACCTTCCCCGGTCGCTGACGACGCCTCAAGACTGAAGAGCAAGCAAAGCTTCGCCGGCGCAGTCGTTGAGGTGTTGTTTTTTTGACAAGGGGAGGGGGGGACACAGTGAGACGGTGACACAATGAGACGATGACACAGTGATGTGTCCCCGCGCGGCTAACGCTTCATGGTCCCAATAAAAACTTGCCGAGTTTTCCCAAGAAATATGCTCTTGAGGATTGTCTCAAAACCGAAACGTCGAGCATCCGGGTCCCAATAAAAACGTGCCGAATTTTCCAGAAATATGCTAATGAGGGAAGCAAACTGCACTTTGATAAAGAGCTATCCAAAGGGAACTAGATCTAATTTGAAGTCCAAGAGAAGGGTTCAGTTTTCAAACAGGACGTACGGCTTACATGAACCGAGCATAAGTGGTGTCGGAGTTTACGTCAGCACAACAGGGAAGAGGTCTTTCAATGGATGTGCGTGTCGTGAAAGGTTCACGGAGAGGGAAAGTC
Source organism: Conus betulinus (assembly GCA_016801955.1). Classification (NCBI taxonomy): domain Eukaryota; kingdom Metazoa; phylum Mollusca; class Gastropoda; order Neogastropoda; family Conidae; genus Conus; species Conus betulinus. The sequence continues at coordinate 37,969 of JADBJO010015168.1, forward strand.
CTGGTTATAGATGGCTTCAGATACCAAAAACACAAAATTTCAGGGGCGTTGCTCCCACTGGAGATGTTGGAGAGAAACGTGTCGTGCGAGAGCAAAGACAAACATTTTCGATGTTGATAACCCTCAACCCCTCATTCGTGTCGTGGAGAGAAATGACCACAACCACCCAAATGATTCGGCCCTGACTGAAAACATCACTTTTCGGCACCATGTTCAAGAAGAGGCTGCAGCTGATCCCACGAGGCCACCCAGAAGAATTTACAATGCACACGTTGCACAGTTACATCGTGGTCAAGGAGGTGGCGACAGACCTCCCATACCAAACTACATGTCTGTGAGAACTTCACTACAAAGGACCAGATCTGCCAATATCCCCGCCATACCTCGCAATGTTCTTGAAGTTGCAATCGACGGTCCGTGGGCAGAGACATGGCTCGGGAAAGATTCCTACAACATCTGGACAACGACTGGGTATTGCTGTATTTGCAACCGAAGAGAATTTGCTGAAACTGAGGGAATGCAGAGTTATATACTTGGATGGAACTTTTAAGGTTTGTCCCAGGCCCTACCAGCAAGTGTTTGAGGTGTTTGGTGAAGTGCACGGACATGTTGTGCCTTTGGTTCACGTACTGATGGAGCGTCGAACAATTGGACACTACCGTCAAGTGTTTCAGTTCCTCAAGAGAACTGTCAGAAGATTGACTCACCACAACTGGCGACCACACACTGTCGTTTGCGACTTTGAGCCAGCATTACATTCTGCTGTAGAAACAGAACTTCCCAGAACAGCCATTTCAGCATGTTACTTCCATTTCTGTCAAAGTCTCTGGCGAAAGATCCAAGAGCTGGGATTGTCTGTTCCCTATCACGAAAACCAGCAGTTGAGGACACTGTTGAGAAAGGTCATGGCGATTGGATACCTGCCACTACTGCTCGTGAGGATGAACTTCACTCAACTAGTGAATGACAGGCGCACGACTCGCCTCGTGAACAGGTTCCCTGCCTTGCAGGATTTCCTGCAATATGTCCGCAACATGTACGTGAGGCAGGGTTCGTTCTTCCCACCCGCCATTTGGAACGTGTATCAGCGAGACATGACTCACAGAACAAACAACAAAGTTGAAGGTATGTAGTTTTCTGAAACATTATAATAAGCTTGTATTACTCTTTATTTGCCCATATTGCTAGTTTCAGGTTTGTGGTTGTCCTAAAACACATTTGCTTTCATTATTGTTCAACTTCCTGAGCAACCTCAGGCTGGTGTATACAACTGATTTTCGGGGGAGTAACGGGCCGGGGAGTAACGATACAGGGGAGTAACGGTATGCTAACATGTTTGCTCAGCCTCAATGTGGCTGGAAAACCTATCCAGTGTTGACTCCATAAATCTTTCAAATATGCTCATGTATTGCTGAAAGAGCAAGCTACAATGATTTAATTTAAAACTGATTGTAAAGAAATAGCTCTCTGTGTGTACGGTACAGACACAGAAAATATATTGGCAGGAGCTTGTCCAAGCATTTACGATTGTATCATTCACACACACACGCACGCGCGCGCGCGTGCACACACACACACACACACACACACGCACACGCACACACACACACACACACAGTTTTTAGGCTTTTAGTTTTCACTTCGCCATATGTTGTTTCAGCCTATCATCGTGCCTTCGGGGAAACGGTGCAGGTGAGGCATCCTAATCTGTGGACGTACATCTGGCACCTCAAAAAGACCAACAGGCCAGAGCCGAGCAGCAGATGACGGCGGCTGCCAACGGCGAGGAACCTCCGACTCGACGACGCAAATGGCGCCAGCTTGAACGACGCATATTACGCCTCAAGAACCAGTACAGGGACGGAGACAGAAATGTCGACGAGTACTGGTCCGCTGTTGCGCATTGCATCTGCCATTTTCGTTAGTTTCAATTTCGTTTGAAACAACGTGCACAGGGCAACAGCGGACCAGTACTCGTCAAGATTTCTGCACAGTCAGGAGCGTCTGTCAATCAATTACACTTTCGTGTACTCTGAAGATGGTTTTTTGACTTTTTAATATTTCAAGGTCTTGCTCGCGAAGACTGCGGTTGTTTTAGTCAGTTGGACATTAACAAAGTGTCGTTTTGATCAGTTTTCGTTATTGCATATGTCGACCAATTGCGCATTTTACTTTGTCATGTCTGTTTCGTTATTTCAAGGTCTTACTCACCAAGATGCGGTTGTTTAGTTAGTAGGACATTAACAAAGTGACGTTTTCATCAGTTTTTTGTTTATTGCATATGTCGACCAATTGCGCATTTTACTTTGTCATGTCTGTTTCGTTATTTCAAGGTCTTACTCACCAAGATGCGGTTGTTTAGTTAGTAGGACATTAACAAAGTGACGTTTTCATCAGTTTTGGTTTATTGCATATGTCGACCATTGCGCATTTTACTTTGTCACGTCTGTTGGTTTGGTTGACTAGTTCGTTACAAAAAGAAAGGAAGTGTGTTTTTTGTTCTCACTACTAAAATACAGTTGTCGGTCAAAAATATTGGCTTGCATTATTATTATTCAAAATGGAAAAAAGGAAGCCAGCTCTCTCTCTCTCTCTCTCTCTCTCTCTCTCTCTCTCTCTCTCTCTCTCTCTCTCTCTCTCTCTCTCTCTCTCTCTCTCTCTCTCTCTCTCTCTCTCTCTCAGCAATTGTGTTTAATGTTGATTTCCAGTTTTAGAGATACAAATCATTTGGATTCAAAATCTGCAATCACCCATTGCAGGTTTCTGTAATAATAACAATTTGTTGCTGTCAAAAGCTTTACTAGTTCAAAGTATACATGTACATCTACCAGTACTTATTATGAAACATCTTATGCCACACTTTCATCCAATCAAGCGCCCTCCATTTGTTTCTGATAACCTAGGGATATCGTTCTCTTAAAATTGCTATATTAAAGAATGGTTTCTCAGCAAATTTGGTTAAACTTGCATAGAATAAACAACAGCAAAAAAACAATTTTTATACTCATCAATTTACGCATTTGCAAAAGTAATTCTCCTGTAAGCATTAAAACTGTGTATATCCACCAAATTTGGTCAAAGTCGCATTACTTTTTCTTGTATTTGTGTTATATGTGTGTGTGTTTTTTGTGTGTGTGTTCCCAGTAGTTTTTTGTTTGTTTGTTTTTTTTTATTTTATTTGTTTGTTTGTTTGTTTTTTTTTTTTTTTTTTTTTTGGGGGGAGACACTTTGGGAAGATAACCGAAGTCTGTCACATGTCTTTTGCGTCTGTCCGTTGACAGCTGAAGGGCCAAATCCGCTCGTTCGATTTTCTTCAAATTCACAGTGAATATACTAGATGTCGAAATGCATCCCCTGCAAATGAAAATGTTATAGGTTAAAGGTCAAGCTCACAGAAGACGATTTACCAACATGACCCCAACGCGCTCGTTTAAATCTCGGTGCATTATCTCATGTAATTAGAATGAACCGGGAACACATCACAATGGCCTGCCATCTTGTTTTGTATTTAACGGGAAAATAGCCCTAATAACCTGGAACATTTACTTCAGCATCTACCTTGACAGTGTGGTAACATGTGAAGCCAGTTTTAGTGTGAAAACTCAAATCAAAGAGCTAAATCTCTGTTAGCCTTTTGACCTTGACTTTTGACATATGACGTTCGTCAGATAAGAGTTGATCAAGAGATTGCCGAATACACCTTTCTTGCAAATATGGTATTGATACGTTCAGTTGTTTTGGAGAAATGCTCTGGATAAATAAGAAACTATCATACGAACAAAACAGCTGCACAGAGGGAGGGGGCGGGGTTGGGGGAAAAACAATATTTTTACGCAATGTTACTATTACAGGGTTGTCCAGTCATTTTCTGTGTACGAGGGAGGGCCGGGGGAAACGGGCCGGGGGAGTAACGGGCCATCCAGTCATTTCTGTGTACGGGGGAGTAACGGGCCGGGGGAGTAACGGGCTGACCCCCTTACAGCCCAGCCCACCACAAAGGCCACATCAGGGCTGTCACCATGTTAAGGTAGGTGATGCTGCTTACAGCCCAGCCCACCACAAAGGGCCACATCAGGGCTGTCACCATGTTAAGGTAAGGTGATGCTGCTTACAGCCCAGCCCACCACAAAGGGCCACATCAGGGCTGTCACCATGTTAAGGTAAGGTGATGCTGCTTACAGCCCAGCCCACCACAAAGGGCCACATCAGGGCTGTCACCATGTTAAGGTAAGGTGATGTTGCTTACAGCCCAGCCCACCACAAAGGGAGAGAAGGACAATATGCGGGTTCTAACCCACCACATTTTATTTTGCCTTGCAAGCCCCCCTTTTCAGCATCCACTTTTCTCTATTTTGCTAGTTTAGCCCTGTTTTTACAAAGCATAAAAAGAATGTTAACAAAACAGAGTTTAACCCTCTTTTTTTTTTCAAAAACAAAAAATAATATTAACAAAACAACAAATAAAAGATGTTATAATTGGGCTTGCTTGGCAAAATAAAATGTGGCGTGTTAGAACCCACATATTGTCCTTCTCTCTAATAAAGGCAGCTAAAACATTTTAACATTTATACAGCTTGGCAGTCCTGCCCCAGACTAGCCCCAGTCAATACTGGTCGCTGCAACTCTGTTGCACGCTTCGCTGCACAGGAGGCCTGCAACTACTACATTATTAATCCATCACGCGACTTTCTCACCAATCTCTGAGGTTACATTATACAGCTCGTCACGTGCACACTTTCAACCAATCGTCAGGGCCTATTACATCAGTCTCTGCTGGGCACCAAACCAGCATCTACCCAGACCTCATACCTTTGCCGACTGCCTACAAGTAAAGACGTGTTAGTGCTGTTGATGTATTGAAAAATGGCAGAGTCAAGCCTGAAAGCAGGATTGTCTTCACAAGAGGCCATGGATGCTAGTTCCGGATTGTCTTCACAGGAACTTTAGTGGATGTTAAAAGACATCGTCTAAAATCTCATCCAAAACTTTGTTAAAAATCTTTCCACTGTAAAATCTCAGATCCGATGAAAAATGTTAACCTCTTTCAAGAACTCAAAGATCGCGTCAGGCGGAATCTAAAATCTCATCCAAAACTTTGTTAAAATCTTTCCACTGTAAAATCTCAGATCCGATGAAAATTGTTAACCTCTTTCAAGAACTCAAGATCGCGTCAGGCAGAACATCTCTGAACAAGGTTTTCCATGGAATCTGCTGTAAAATGTTTGTGTCTCACATCGTGCAAAAGATAAGATAAGATAATAATGTTGCTTATAGCCCAGCCGACCGCAAAAGGGCATATCAGGGCTGTCACCACGTTAAAATCAACTCACAGGTCATTCATCCACACAATTCTTTAAAAGACATCGTCTAAAAACTCATCCAAAACTTTGTTAAAAATCTTTCCACTGTAAAATCTCAGATCCGATGAAAAATGTTAACCTCTTTCAAGAACTCAAAGATCGCGTCAGGGCGGAACATCTCTGAACAAGGTTTTCATGGACTCTGCTGTAAAATGTTTGTGTCTCACATCGTGCAAATCCCAACACTCTCTAAAATATGTTTCATTGTGAGTGGCACATGACACGGAATGCACCAAGGAGCTTCTTCACTCTTTAAAAGGTAGGAATGGGTAAAATACGAATGGCCGTGTGCAGCCGGCACAGAACTGTTTTCTTCTTTACGACCACCAGACGAAGACGGGAGGAACTCCTTTAGGTTTGGACGGATCTGAAAGAGTTTGTTATCCGTCTGTGTATTCCAATCCTCCTGCCAGAGGTCTTTTACATAATCGTTAATTTTGGGTTTCAAATCTGAGCAGGGGATAGGTGTGTTTGACAGTTTCTCTCGTACGGCATTCTTGGCCAAACGATCCACCATTTCGTTCCCTCCGATGCCGACATGACCAGGAACCCAAGCCAGAAGAATGTTGTAACCCTCCGCTGTCAACTTGGTAAAAAGTTCAAAAAAGTGTAAAAGTTCGGGGTGCTGAGATTGCGGCCAGCTATGGCCTCCAAAGCCGACAGTGAATCCGACAAAACCAGAAAGTCCCTCTTCGTAGATTGGGAGATTATCCGTAGTGCCAGAACCAGAGCTGTAACTTCAGCAGAGTAAGCAGAAGCGTCTGAAGGAATATGTTCTAACAGTATTTGAGAAGGAGCACCAGGGCAGTAGGCTGCACAGGCCACTCCATCTTCAGACTTGGAACCGTCAGTGAAAATTTTCTGATAGGATGAGAATTTCGAACAGAGGTCAGCATACAAAGCCTTGTATGCTAGAGAGCTGGTGGACTCTTTGCGAAAAGCTGCAAGATCAAAACGAATCTCTGGTGTGAAAAAGGTCCACGGAGGTTGATCCGGAAACTTGGAAAAATCGGACACAACTCCTAGGTCTAGACCTGCATTCCGTGCGTGAGGCTGCATACGAAGACCAAACGGCGGAAAGACATCGTCTAAAATCTCATCCAAACTTTGTTAAAAATCTTTCCACTGTAAAATCTCAGATCCGATGAAAAATGTTAACCTCTTTCAAGAACTCAAAGATCGCGTCAGGCGGAACATCTCTGAACAAGGTTTTCATGGACTCTGCTGTAAAATGTTTGTCTCTCACATCGTGCAAATCCCAACACTCTAAAAGAAATATGTTTCATTGTGAGTGGCACATGACACGGAATGCACCAAGGAGCTTCTTCACTCTTTAAAAGGTAGGAATGGTAAAATACGAATGGCCGGTGTGCAGCCGGCACAGAACTGTTTCTTCTTTACGACCACCAGACGAAGACGGGAGGAACTCCTTTAGGTTTGGACGGATCTGAAAGAGTTTGTTATC
>JADBJO010015169.1:0-5000 GCA_016801955.1 Conus betulinus
CTTTACTCGTTCAGTCACCCCATTACTCCACTTCATTCTTTACAGCACTATATATAGCTGGGGAAAACGTTTGCCAAACATGGGCAGTCAAGCAAAAAGCTCAACCAAACAATGGGCATACTTGAAAGGGAGGCCCGCCAGCACAGCTTCCTTTAAACCCCCCCCCCCCCCTTCTGGTAATGGCACGATTACAGTGAACAGGTCACAGGTCGGGTGTCTTTCTACTTTAACCTGACCACTAGCAGATGGGACTGTGCGCTCCGCAGGTTCCCGCCCAGGCTGGGCATCTCTGGTGATAAACGAGGATCTCAGTGTGTCGTCAACCCCTACATCTGCACATACACCAGCCTCGGGCTGCTCTTTTCTTCTGGTGGGGAGGATTGGTGTCTCTTTGGCGAAGATGGGGGGAGGGTAGGAGGGATAGAAGTTACAGTGGAGGGTGGCGAGAGAGAGAGTGAACAACCGGTAGAGTAATGGGACTAGGATAACGTGTACCATCACGACTGAAACGGTGAGGGAGCATGGGGGCCAAAATGACAAAAGAAGGGGGGAGGAGGATTTTGCCAAATGGGGATGGACGGCTATTTGCAGGAGATAGGTGGCAGGATGAGGCCGTGAGGAAGGAGAAGGAGAAAGTGAGGCGAGGGGTAATTATAGGGCCGGGAGAGACCGGGGAGAGACGGTCTATCCTACAGATAAAGCTTTATCTTACTCTTCCTTGGCTGTGCGCTGTCAGTTGTGAGTGGTGGAATCAACACTCAAAAATTGTGTTTGCGCTCCTTCACGAGCACATGCTTTCCTCCATACACTTTATACGGGTCCTGGGGCTGGTCAAGATGGCTGTGCTAGTGTGTAGTGTGTGTGTGTGTGTGTGTGTGTGTGGTGTGGTGTGTTTGAAACGTTTTCCCTTGAATTAGTAAACTAACACATTTGTGAACAAAGTTAGTGTCATGGTATGTTCCATCTTCAGTTTTCTAGTTGATTGACAGTGGCGCGGAGGGAGATAACTGACAGAATGGCGGGGAGAGAAGAGAAGCGATGGAGAGCGCTGATATACAGACTTAGCTTCAGCAGATTGCGCTGGGATTGTTTTGTTTTGCACTGTACACTTTTTCGATTACAGTGCAATCCTTTGATAATATCTGACACAACGCCCATCTCCAGGAGGGTTTTTGCATTGTGTTGAACATACACAGCGTGTTTCTGAATCAAAACACAGAATGTACTGCTGAATCCTTGAGCCACGGTGAACCATGTGGTAGGCCCGACGTGGCTGGTTTAGCTTTTTTTTTTATGTGCCAACGCATATATCCCCACAGAGATCAGCTGCCCTCTGGCTTGCATGTCCAGCGCGCTATGACAGGCCTCCTACCGTAGTCGTTTGATTATGCACAGTGTTTAATTGTTTTTTTTGTTGTTGTTTTTTTTTATTCAGTCACACTCCACCAAAAACATTCCTCATGCCGTCAACACTGTGTATAGTTTCGTGCATCGCTTATTAGTAAAGTATTTTCGAATATCCGTTTGAATCCTAAACACCCATTTTGGGCAAGGACATAGTACGTTTTTTTTTTTTTGCGCTGATGATATAAAAATGTCAAATCTTTCCACCCTTATGGACGAGAGCAAGAGCTGTGAGAGGTAAGAGAGATTGAAAAAAAAGTGTCCTGTAAAAGAAAAATAAAAGCGTCAACAGTTATTATCATCACGATCGCTGCTTGATCAGTTATAGCCGTTTGTTGTGGCTTGTTCGTCGCCAAATACCCTAGAAAATAAACTGCCAAAGTCGGGGTCACTAGCGGAGCTAACTATGAAAATGCTTGTCCACAGCGGTGCAACAAAAAACCCAAAACATAGGCATGGTGTTTTTGATGCTTGTGGAATTTTCAAATGTACTGACCAAACCCAGTGCGCACCATAACGTCCACTCTTAGTGGTTTTGGCAAGCAAAAGATCAAAAAAGCTTCGGGAGAGACACTCTACCTACTTGTCCTCTCGGAATAATACAAAAAACGAAAAAGTAACCGAAACAAAACACTAAGGCAGCCTCCTGTCTGGCAGTTTACCTAGAAAAGACCCCAAGTTCCAAAAAAAATCGCTGAAACGCAAACTCACGACCACCAGCCTTTGGAACCACAGCCTTTTGTGGACAGAAGAGAAGGAAAAAAAGGAAAAGCACGACGTGGCAAAAAAGGGGAGACGAAACATGGTACCGCAGATCGCCTGAAATAATACGACCTAGCATTGTATAGCGAAACTACGTACGTCAAAAGACTGCTGGAAAGACGGGGCCACGTGCGTGGCCAAAACCATCGTGGCGTTTTTCTCTCCACCAACATCAACCGGCACGCTGTGAAAAAAAAGTGTTGTTACAATCAAGGACGTCTTGAGGCGGCCAGACAAAAACGCCAGTCGTGGCCGGCTTTGCCCAAACTCTGGAAAAGTGCCAGCAAAGAGGGTTCTGGGCCCGAAAAAAAAAAAAAAGAGCCTCTCCGTCCATGAAACAGAAAAGGGTGACCCATCGACTTTGTCCACGGACGAAAAAATTTGTGGTGCCGAAAAGGAGAACGACGAAAAAAAAGACAGGAGCCGGATCGCTCTTTGCGCTGAAAGATGGGTCACGGATTAGTGTCAGTCCCCCACCAATAGCAGCTTCACAGAAATGATCGAAATCGAAGCTTCTTTTTTCTACTTACTCATGTCAGTTATCAGGGGGGGTCGCCAAGGCTGACTGACGATTTGTGTTTGTCTTGTTGTTCACTGAAAAAAATAACCTGTAAGCCGGGTTTGCAAGTTGGAAGCTCAGGTCCTTGCCTTCCGTAAGTCGGCCTTGTTGAGTGTGTCACACTTGCTTTTCTGCCGGGTCACATGCACAAAGCAAACCTTTGCTAATCGAAATTCTATTCACAAAAGGAGAGCTATTTTGAATTGCAAATATGTCTATTCTAACGAACCATTATTACAGTCTGGTGTGTGATGGGTGCCTTACTGTACGTGCAGTGTGTGTGTATCATCTTGGTGTTTGTGTTTGCTGTCTCAGTGCTGGTGGTGATCAGTGTGTGTGTGATGTGTGTGTGTTTCAAATGTCTGACCAGTTTTGTCGCATACATGCAGCAAGCTCCATTCGGATTCATCCTACCATCTTCTTTTCTAATTTTCGTCAGAGTACAGTGCAACCACAGCCTTTCTCTGTGGGCATTAGAACAAAAGCATTTGAAAGTTTTAGCCATGCTCTTGCATGGACCACAGCTTGTGACAGAATGAACAGTCTACCATAGGGGCAGACGGGTCCATTGGAGCGCTTCGCCGAGAACATGCTGAGTTGCATGGTTTTTTTTTTTCAGAACCAGACTCTTAGGTAAGCGAGTTGTTGGTAGCAATGTTCTCTGCCAGTAATTATCGAAATGCAACGATGTTATGCTCGTTTCTACAGGTCACACCCATGGGGCCCAGCAAACCGATCTGATGGAACGAATTCTATCACATTTTGATGAATTCTTGGAGGGCTCACGTTCATAGAGCTCTCTGGTGGAATGGGATAGGGGGGGGTGTGGGTGGGGGGGGGGGGGGCCTGGGGGATATGGGGGGGTGGGGGGTTGTGGGGTGTGTACCGGTAATCAGGGGGGGAAAACGATCGAAAGGGGGGGGGGCTCAGGGGTCGCAGCAGCCGGTGGGGGGGCAAGATGACGAAAAGTTCTCTGCCTGAGCCATCTCTTGCTATGGAAAGTCACCAGGGGCTCAGGGTTAGGGCCAATAGATTGTGGAGTTGTTTTTTTCAGCTTGGTCCTAGGTCACCTGGCATAAAACTGAATGTGTTCGTAAATTCGTATTTCACAAGAGGGACGATTTTGACTTGCATGTTCATAGGCAGTCTGTGGAATCAACTTACTGTTTCGTGTGGTTGTGTGTGTGTGTGTGGGGGCGTGGGGGGCTTGGCGAAATTGGGGCTCCTGGGGGGCTCAGGGATACGGGGATACGATAAATGACAATCAGTTCCATTCTTTTTAGCCAGCACCAGTTAGTCAAATTATATGCTTTTGGTTAGGAGTACTGCTCTTTTTATTGACTATTTTTTTTTTTTTTTAAATTTTCCTACACATCGAACAATTGACAATTATTAGCGAACCGTACAAACCAAAAAGCAACGAAAACCAAAACAACATAAAATTATTGAATTCCAAGGCACTACAAACCATTGATACAAGGGGGTTTGGTAGGAAAGCTCTAGACAAAGAAATGAACAGTTAGCTTGAATATTTTCCATAGACAATGGACAATGGGTACGGAGTAAGTGAACTAGTAAGTAACATTTTAAGTATCTGGTGTTGACAGGCATCCATGAGAAGTTATAGTCGTCTCATACACAGGAATCACTAAGTACATTTAAGTTAAGCTAGTGCAGGCAAAAAAAACAAACACAACAACATTACAACAAACAACAACAACAAAGTAACGGCACGGATAGGTTTGCTAGCTCGTTGCTTTAGCTATTCAAAAAGTTTTTTTTTTTTTTTGTAAATAAACCATTCTGCCTGGAACTGGTTACATATCTAGGATATTGTGTTAAAGAATAAAGACTATCCTTTTCAGTTTCAGTTTTTAGGGTCCTCAAGAAGGATTTCAAGTTAAGTAGGAGTCCAAGTTTAAAGTTTTCCACTGTTGCGTGTTAACTGTTTGAAATTGAAGATGAAAAAAAAAAATTGCAAGGATTATAAATAATCAAGGACATGACTTGACTTTTGCATTCTGTTCATATCCAAAATAGCACGAAACCGTTTCGTTAAGTAAAAGGTTAAAGCTTATTAAGCTATTTTTCTGTGCTGGAGTTGATGATACATGCTTCAAACTGTCCCCACGTGAAAACGTTTTACATGTGGGACATCCCCCATACCATGTGATAATACCGTCTCTCACATGTTGTTCACAGAAAGAACAATCCTCAGAGTTAACAACCTTCATGTTTGCAAGGATGACGTTAGTTGCTAATATTTCGGTTGCAG
>JADBJO010015169.1:10000-15000 GCA_016801955.1 Conus betulinus
AACATCAGTCGTTTACGATTGAACCAAATTAATTTTGCATCAGTCCATAGACTGATATATATATATATATATATATATATATATATATATATATATATATATATATATATATATATATATATATATATATATATATATATAAATTCCAAGGATAAGTACCGAGCACCATTCCAGCAACTTACAGAGCAGCTTGGTGTTGCAATGACTGCAAGAAATATATTCAATTATAAAAGGCAGAGGAGTTACGTTACCACTCTCCGCGGTCACTGAGGGAGAAACAATCAGTTTTCGAAAACACCGGTATCTGACCAGGAGTTACATGTTAGTGAGTTTTCTCCCCATTGAAGACTCTCTCCCCTTGGAGACTATAAACTTGCTGAAGGTTCATGTTGAGAAGCATTTATTATTCCCCATTCACCCACTCAAGCACATACTGTGAGGTAGGTAGAATTATCTACCACTGCAGCTATGAACGCTGATCTCCCCCTATTTTTCAATCTAAGACATATATATATATATATATATATATAATATATATATATATATATATATATATATATATATATATCACACTAAGGTTGAGCTATGTCACATGGAATCGCTTCTGTTCTCTCGTTTCCAGAAATCCAGACCTGTCTTCTTAACTATGCCTGCATTTTTAAAACTTTCTTTTATCCTACCGTCCTAAGACTCGATCCATTGTTCCAGACATGATCTACTCCCATTTTATACATATTTTTAATAATCTCTGTGATATCCTTTCTTTATTCATGCACCACCTCCATAACAGTAATAGTATTACAGATTAGTACAAGAATACCGATTCTCAAAGCTCCACAAAATGTGAATGTTTTGTTATGAAAACCTGGTGTGTAAGTATGACAATGTAAGCTAAAAAAACAAAAAAACAAAAAAAAAAACAAAAAAAAAACGCTCTTCTTGTAGAAAAAAAAAAAAAAACAAAAAAAAAACAGACGAACTTTATGTGCAGCATTTGCAGACAGTATAGGACACAGTTTAACGCCTGAACTACAGTGCTTCCCTTTCCTGGACGAACGGTGCGTGCTGTGTGTAGGTCTACTTCGATGTGCAAGATGAAGTAGTGCGAGGTGTCGATCAGCTGGTGTGCGAAGCGCAAGGTGGTTTCACCTTCCCATCTTTCGCAGGAATGACAGATGATAGTTTCTGTAAGAATGGTCATCTCGTGTAGATATAGACACTGAAATGACATTTTCAAGTATGAGTAATGACATCCAACATTTGCAAATACTTCGCAGACAGGGCTGAACGGAAAAAAAAAAAAAACCCGTCATCTAGTGAACAGAGTGTGAGCCCAGAGTCAGCAAGCAAAGTAAAGGCAAACAGCAAAAGACAGAGACAAGAAAGTGAACGTAGCATGGAAGAGATGGCATTGCAGGAAACGTTGTGTGAGATCAAGGCAACTCTGACAACACTGGCTACAAAGGAAGACGTTCAGCGCATAAGGGATGAAATGGACAAATTGAGACAAAGTGTAAACTGACAACATTGAAAGACTTGAGGGGGATGTGAATGACATGAAAAATGAAACCGACAGACTGCATTCTGAAGATTCTAAACTGCGGGGGAAGCAATACGGAACTCAAAGTCTAGCTGACGCAGAGTTCGAAAGAAGCCAGTGCTCTGAGACGTGACATCAATGATAATGAACAACACAGCCGATCCTGGAATCTCAGAGTGTATGGCGCGCGGCCTACGTGAAGTACAGGCGGGGGGGGGGGGGGGGGGTGGGGGGGGGGGGGGGGGGGGGGGGGGCACAGTGGACAGCTCCATCCAGAAGTGTGTGAAGGTGTTCTCCCCAGAAGCTGGGGTTCCCTGTGTCGGCGCTGACGATGTGGAGATGGCTCACTTGGGGGGGGGGGGGGGGGGGGGGGGGGGGGGGGGGGGGAGGGCAGACCACGCCCAATGATTGCGCGTTTATTTTCTCCGAAAAAAGACTGATATTGACCGCCCGCAGAAAGCTGAAAACAAACTGGGATTATTGTGGGGGAGGACCTTACCCGAATCAGTTACACAAACTTCTCAAAAACGTCAGTGCCCACTCAGCAACAATGGCCGCCTGGTCGTGGAATGGCAAGATTTTGGCTAAACTGATCAATGGGAAGATACTGAGGATGGATAGTGATACGGATATCGATTCACTGTCCTGGAGAGAGATGTCTTAGGGTTTGGAGAATTGGGGGAAACGGATTTTGGTGAGGTGTGGGTGGGAGATGGTGGGACGTACGTGTGGTTAGGGTAGTTGTTCGATATCTTTATTGAGCATTTGGTAGACCAAATGCATTTGTGTAGTGGGATGGGGGAAGGGGGGGGGGGGGGGTATTTCCATAACATATCAGACTCACTGTTGGAGCAATCATTTGGTCAGTAAATTTTGTTATTAACAATGATTGTCAGATATCAGGAAAAAGATCATTTTTTTAAAGTAACATTAGATTCTTTACATTTTACTGCACCATGCATATCATGTAGCATAAAATATCTCTCATTCCAAGGTTTTCTCTCCTCGTTAAGGAAAAGGAGAAAAAAAAAAATCGCATGCATGCACACACACACACACACGCTCGCACGCTCACACGCACCCCATGCACCTCTTCCATAACAGTAATAGTATTACAGCTTGGTACATTAAGACCACCTCTGAAAGCGTCCCTCAGAGAAAGTACTAACGTTGTTCAGACTTCTTCGGTTGCCGGACAAAGCTGCTGTGTTCATAATAAGACAGCCTGCCTCAGTTTTAGCGCAGTCAGACTTGCCGCTCAAGTCTGTCACTCAAACCTTCTTAGTACCAACCCTCCACCCAGAAACCTTCGGCTCTTTTGACAGCCCATTCCTCCTGGCTGCTCTTTCATTACAGATGCAGCAGAACAAAGGGCGATCACTCCTTTCTCCTAGGGCTTGGTATTCTCCACTACATGAAACCCTGCACTCGTATTCTAGTGCAGCTTCCAAATCAAAATGGAGTTTTTCAATCATCAGTGTGAATGTTATGTTATGAAAACCTGGTGTTAAAGATGAAAAGTAGTGTGTGAGTGTGCGTGCGTACGTGCGTGCGTGCGTGTGGTGTGTGTGTGTGTGTGTGTGTGTGTGTGTGTGTGTGTGTGTGTGTGTGTGTGTGTGTGTCTGTATGTATGTGTGTGTGTGTGTGTGTGTGTGTGTGTGTGTTTGTGTGTGTGTGTGTGTTGTGTGTGTGACTCAGACTTGAGATTCGGCTCTAATTATGACAATGACCAGGGGTCCATTGACGTGTCATGAGAGCAATAGTCATACCGATGTAGATTGTGGTTTACCCTTCAACCATTTTTCAAAAGTGTACTGTACTGGTAGATATATGGTTCTGATCGTATCCATTGATATTCATTCTGTGAAAAAAAAGAACATGTTTTCAAATATGGTTTCATTTTGTACAGTATGTCCCGTCACAAGCCACTCTTCCTGAAGATCTGTAGATGGTGTTCCCACACTCTGAAATGCCCGTTGTCATCCATTCCATTCAGCAGACCCCTATGTCATGTTTTCTGACGCCACAGCGGCTTCACATTAAGCTCTGTGGCCTCCTAAAATGTGAAATGCTGGTGCTGGACGTTCTGGTGATGTTGTGATTCCTCTGGCAATGTTCATCAAATGTGTGATCTCTCCGATTACTCGTGTCTCCATGTGTAGTTTCCTTGGGGGTAGAGCTGCTTTGCTTGACGTCAGAACATATTTCACTCTTCGTTCTGACAGAGCACACATCATGCCACTAGGTTTGAATGACAGGGCAGGGCGATTTTATACAGATCAGAGTGTGAAGCCAAATCGTGGAAAGGATGCGTGCCATTTTCTTCGTCTTCTTCTTCTTCTTCTTCTTCTTCTTTAGTTTGTTTGCTGTCCCATCTTCTGTGCCATCTAAGTGCATAGTACCCCCGCGCCCCTCATTCCGACCCCCCCCCCCCCCCCCCCCCCCCCCCCCCCCCCCCCCCCCCCCCCGTCCACAGCCAAAGCCTGGTGCAGCCCCTGCACTGGTGAACCACAGAAAGCAGTCAGTATCAAGTCGTCAAGAGGCAACCCACCGAAGGAGACACTGCAGTGTGGCCTGATGACTTCGGCTATGTTCGGCTGTGTTCGGCTGTGTTCGTTGTTGCCTGTTCCGATCTGGCACACTATGCCCTCCTACTGACGACAAAAATTGCTTAGTCGCGGAGTTGTTGTAAGTGAGCTTTCCCCCCAGAGGGCGCCACCACGTTCGTCCAACAACAGCCTCCAGAAATTTGCCGATACCGGTGACTCCAACGGAATCAAACCAAGTTCATAGACGTGGAGAGCTTATCGAAAGTGAGGTCACTATGAGAGAGAAGGACAAAAGGAGCCACAGAATTTGACTTTATTTATTTTTTTAAATACTGATCGACGAGAATGAGGATGATCTAGATGATACTACGGATTTCCATTCCAGTCTGAGACTACATGACGGGGCTGTACTGCATCCTTATTCCATACTATATCCCAGCGTTGACCAGGCTCGAGAGATGCAGACACCTGCAACGTTGGTCAGAAAATTTGAGCAACACGCGAGAGACGCTTCCACTAAGTGGCTGAAAATCGACTCTGTGGTCCAAGTCTTCCCAATTGAGACCGTAGCAAACTCAACTCTGTGTAGGAGCTGGTCAGAGCAGAAAAAAAAAAAAAATCCTACATGACTCTGATGGGAGTCGAAGCTACGATCTCCCAGCCGGGAGTCCACGACGTGGCTGGTTCCATTCTTCATTGTAGATGAAGCTTGATTGGAGTGCATTCTCCACCTAGTCCTCTGCCTCTGTAGGCCTTGTTAGACGCCCTCTGGATTATCCTCGCATTGTTTTCTCTTTTGCTTTGTGTGTGTGTGTCCTGTTGTTTCCCTAGTCTTGATTTTTTTTTTTTTAATTTCACGTCCACTCCTAGCTTCAACTTTGCCTGGCAACGGTAGAGAACTACAGACTTGG
>JADBJO010015169.1:22500-27500 GCA_016801955.1 Conus betulinus
TGGGTTTTGAAATCATGGGAGTTCAGACTGTACAGTTATCTGAAAACAAGCACCATCAAAGGTAGTAAAATCAAAACCACAACAACAACAACATCATCAACATCATCAACAGCAACAACAACAACAGCAGCAACAACAACAACAAACAACAACAAAAAAAAACCAATACCATGTTTTCCTAAGGGCCCTGGATCATGTGGGTAGATCAAAATGTTTACACAGATAATCAAGCCACCCTGCTACTCCCAGTTGTAAATTAACTAAAATCGTGTGTATGAAAGGACTAAGGAAACCAACATTCAGGTGGAGCGAGGGAGGTGGGATAGGGTGGTGGTGGACAGGACTATTACTTTGGGCGGTAACAGAATTGAACGATGGGGGAAATGATGTGGGGACGGGGTGGAATGGGTGTGTGTGGCCACCTACCTGGAGGTTTATACAAAGCTTGAAAGAAAAGAAAAAAAAAAGGAAAGAAAAGAAACCGGGTTTCTCAAAAGGGCCCATAAATGGAAAGAGAACATATGTATCAGGTTATGTACTTAACCATGTGTAGCTGTGCATCGTAGTTGTCTCTGTTTCACTGGAGCTGTCGTGAGATTTTCTTGCACGTTCAGGTGATGACATTTGCGCCATAGATTTTTGCATCTCCTGTCCTACATTCAACAGCATGCACACATGCATACAATAAATGTATGTATGTATGTGTGTGGTATGTGTATGTGTATGTATGTATGTATGTGTGTGTGTGTGTGTGTATGTATGTATGTATGTACAGTAACGCTTGTAACGAATCGCTGGAGACATTAGAAATTGCTGACGCGCCAGCGCTTATAATGAATTTCTGTGTGGTTGCTTTTGTTATATCCGTGTGACGTGTTTTCTCCCCCCCCCTGTTCTCCCTGTCTCTCTACCCTGCTCCCTGCCCCTGCACACACACACACACACACACACACCACACACACACACACACACACACACACACACACACACACACACGTGTGCGTGCCTGTATACATGGACAGCGACCAAGCTCGTTTCCCAGGCCATTATAAACTTCAATGAAAATGATTTCAGCTTTTGTTTTTAATAATTTCAGAAGTATGAGTGTAAATTACTGGGAACATATCACATAGGCCTATATTGCACTTTTAAAAAATCACTGTACTCTGAAGACTACAGAAGAATGGATTGTCAGAGGAAATTACACTGTTTACAATGGTTTTAAGGGTGGGAGAGGGAAAAGGGGTGGGGGGCGACTTTTGCACTGTTCTTTAACTGTTTCACACTGTTAAGTCATTGAAGTATACACTGGTATGGAAATAAAAAAAAGGTTAGGTAATTGATTTTAAAATGCACGTGGCCTGCCACACTAAAGAGCAGTTTTTTGTCCTTGTCACAGCTTGACAAGAAATCAAATTAACCAAATTAATTAGCCTCTGAATAAAGTCTTGAAAATAAAGTGATGATTAGTTTTAATTTTCTGCATCATTGCAGCGAAGTTCACGGGTATGTTATTTATGTCTTAATGTATACAATCAAAAGTTCGTTATCATTAGCAGTACATATTAGGTCACTCGTATACAGTCATCATAATGGCAGTTACGATGTGTGATATTAAAATATTCAAATACTGTGAAACAACAGAAAAAGGAAGCTTGTCACAGCTGGATGATAAAAAAGGTCCTTCAAATTCTCAAATTCCCACATTCTGTGAAACAACACAAAAGAATGATTGTTGCTGCACTGGATGGAAAAAAAAATCCCTCAAATATCGTACTGTTTGATGGAAGAGGTAAGACTAATTGTTGCCACAGTTGCACGGAATTAAAGGAAAAACTCAACTATTGTTATATCATTATACCCAGTAGTAGTAGTAGTAGTAGTAGTAGTAGTAGTAGTAGTAGTAGTAGTATTGCTTTTTTTGTTGTTATCATTGTTGTCGTCGTTGTTGTTGTTGTTGTTGTTGTTGTTGTTGTTATTCACTGGCATCCGTCTGTCTCGAGAGGCAACGGTGTTGTGCCATGGATCAGTCAGTTTTAGGGTTGCACCACTTTCTGTGGCTGAAGAGCCCGATCCTTGAGTAGCAGATGCTGTTGCAGATGCTGCAGGTGAAGTCTCGGTCAGGAACGTCTGTTGGTGCCGACTCAATTCTTTGCCATCTGCGGCGCCTCTGCTCTTCCATCCGAACCTCCTTCCTCTGCCATGCTTGTTTGATGCCGGCCTTGATGGCGGGCCGCCAGCTGACCCAGTCTGAAGCTGCTGTCTCCAGATCTGCTGGGTCGAGGCTGTCTGCCCTCAGGTCGCGCGCTTGCATACGTCTTTGTAGCGTAGGGCGGGCCGTTCTGTGAATCTGGGGCCTGTAGCCAGCTCAGCGTACAGCATGTCCTTTGGTATGCGACCGTCGTCCATGCGGTTGACGTGGCCAAGCCAGCCCAGACGTCTCTGTGTCGGCATGTCGAACATGCTAGGCATCCCGCGTGGGCCAGGACGTCCTTGTTGGTAATGCGACACTGCCAAGTGATGCCCAGGACTCTTCTGAGGCAGCGCAGGTGGAAGGCGTTCAGTCTGCGTTCTTGTTGAGAGCACGGGGTCCATGCTTCGCTTCCGTAGAGGGAGTGCTCAGCACGCAGGCTTGGTACACTTTCATCTAGGAGTTTGACGTAAGCATGGTGTTGTCCCAGAGTCTCTTCACTAGACGGGCCATGGCTGATGTTGCCGATCCGCACGTTCAGCTCTGCATCCAGAGACAGATTGCTAGAGGTGGTGGAGCCCACTAAGTGAAGTCGTTGACCACTTTGAGGATTTGATCGCCGATGAAGATGCGAGGAGTGCTGGTGACCTCCAGGCCCATGACGTTTGTTTTCTTCAAGCTGATGGTCAGGCCAAAATCGGCGCAGGCATAAGCGTAGCAGGTGATGAGCCATTGTAGCGCTTCCTCAGTGTAGGCGGTAAAAGCGGCGGTGTCTGCAAACAGCATCTCCCTGATGTGGACTTTCCTCTTTCGTCTTCAGATTGTCGGACGGGCAGAGCGCAGCACTAGGAAGAAGAAGATGCCTAAGAACGTTGGAGCAAGCACGCACCCTTGTTTGACATCGCTCTTGATTGGGAATGGGTTCAAAGATGAACCAACATACTGGACAGTGCCACTCATGTTGCCATGGAAGGACGTGATCATCTTCTGGAGCGGCTTGGTCAGGTCGATGTAGGCGATGAAGAAGGGTCTTCTCTGCTTGCGGCACTTCTCTTGTAGCTGCCTCAGGGAGAAGATCATGTAGATCGTCGACCTTGCAGCTCTGAAGCCACACTGTGCCTCCAGGAGCGCCTGCTCGGTGAGTAGCTGCAGCATGTTGAGGACGACGCAGGTGAAGGCTTTGCCAACAAGGATGATGAGGGACATTCTGCAATAGTTAAAGCAGTCGCTGCAGTCTACTTTGTTCGTGTATAACATGATGATGTTGCATCGCGTATGTCCTGGGGTACGGTTTCTTCCTCCTAACACTGCAGCAGAAGCTGATGGAGGTGACTCAGGAGATAACTCTCCTTGCTAGCTTTTATGACCTCTGCCAAAATGCCGGAGATTCACCCGGGGATTCACCACAGACTAGCAAGTCGAGAGCCTTGCTGAGTTCCTCAATTGTGGATGGGGTGTCGAGCCGGCAGGCAGGGAGGTGGTGTTCTCAATGGTTGTGTGAGTGACGAGGTTCTCCCCGGAGTACAGCTTCTGGTAGTGCTCCGCCCATCTCTCCATTTGTTTGTTTGCAATCGGTGATGACCCTCCCCTGACGAAGATTTCAGAGGAGGAGCGATCTTGATGGCGCCAGAGCCGAACGCTTTCGTACATGAGCGGATGGTGCCACAGTCGGCTTAGATCTGGATGCCCTAGCACAGGTTCAGCCCAGTACTCACTGGCGCATTTACGGGGGCTGCCCGCTTGGTGTTGCTGCTAGATTTTTGAAGTGCCGCTAGCGTCTTCTTTGAGGGCTTTCTCTTGTCATTGAGGAGAGTGCGGCTTACTTAGCAGTAATGGCATGATCCATTTCTACGATTCCTGCTTCAAACCATTCTTCATTTTTTCTCACTCTCTTTCCATTTTCTCTGAATCGGATTGGTAGCTGGCATCGTGGGTGTGATTCCACCGTTATAAAGTGCTATAAGTTTTGGCATCCTCTAGAGCCTTGTGAATGGTTCTGGCGAAGCGTTCGTGCAGTTTAGGCACTGACGTCATGGCTGTGTTGATTCGAGGACGTCCCTTCTGCCAAGGAGTGGTGGATTTGCTTGTGTCAAAGACGCACCTTGCTGCCAACGAGGGAGTGAGCAATGTCGCCGTCGGCCTTATGGCAGCTGCGGGTGACGAGCACATGGCTGAGGCAAGGGTCTTTGAGTGATCACAAAATCCAGCTGGTGCCAGTGACGAGATGTGGGACGCCTCCAGGACACTATGTGGTGTGGCTGGATAAGGAAGAACGTGTTCGTGATACAAAGGTTGTGGAAGGAGCAAAGCTCAAGCACCTGCTACTCATTGTCAAAGCGGCTGATGATGCACAGCAGCGGGGCCAGGAGCTGTGGTCTGCACCAGTATGCACGTTGAAGTCTCCGAGCAAGGACGGGTGTTTATTTGCGCAGGTAACTCGCTGATCTTGGCTTTCAGCTCTTCATAGAACTTATCCTTAGCCTTGGCTGTAAAGCAGAGAAGTGGGCGTAGACGCTAAGGATGTTTGTTGGCCCCAAAGAAGTCGTGAGCTGGAGAGAGATGATTTCACGCTGTCCGTTTGGAAGGTGGTTCAAACTGAAAATAGAGGAGAGTTTTCGTACTGTAAATTCGACACCATATGGTCGGTGTTCCTCTGGCTCTAGCCCTTGCCAAAAAAGAACGTGTAGTCCTTCTCCCCGAGCTGCCATTAGAGGGGAGTCTTGTATCTTGCAGCGGGGCAATGTGGAGGTTGAATCTCTTCAACTTAAGGTCGATGATGGCTGTTTTTTCCTGGCATGTCAACTTCCTG
>JADBJO010015169.1:32500-44793 GCA_016801955.1 Conus betulinus
CCCCCTATCTGGAAGGAGGAAGTAATGTGACTCGATTCAGCTTATTGATCATGCTGATCACTTACATAGTGGATAAATGGACTGTCAGTTACCGACAATGCATAGTCTGGACCTTAGTTTGACAATGCACTTGAAGCAATTTGAGCAGGACCTGCAACACCTTCAAAGGTTAAACCTCGCAAATAATCCCTTATCAAGCCGTATTTTCAGTAATCAAAAGAAACACCAGTTGCTGGCATTAAAGGTTTTCAATTTTTCCCCGTATACAAATGACCACCCTGGATATGAACAACTTGTCCACAGTGATGCCACATTTGCAGTTTCTGGATTTGACGTCGAGTGAAGTCACGTCACTCCAGGGTAAAGATGTGTTTAAACAATTGACTGGCCTGGATCTTCGGGGTTGCCCTGTATCCGATTTCAATGCGAAAACTCATGAAAAACATGAGCAAGCTCACACACGTTTTCACAGACAACTTCAAGATGTGCTGCCCACTTGTGCTTCCACAAGGTTTCCAGGGTGAATGCGTTGCTCCATCTGATAGCATCTCCTCCTGTGAAGACTTGCTGAAGTCAGACATGTATCGTTCTGCTCTTGTACTGTTTGCACTCCTAGCAATCCTGGGGAACTTGAGTAGCATAGTTTACCGTTCATGTTTTTCGCCAGAAAGGTTGAAGGCTGGGTTCACGGTCTTTATTCTCTTCATCTGTGTGTGTCGGACTTGCTGATGGGGGTGTACCTAGCTATAATCGGGGTGGCAGACCAAATGTTTGCTGGCACTTACGTGTGGCATGAGGCCACCTGGAAGCAGAGCACAGCCTGCAGTCTGGCGGGGTTTTCTGTCCTTTCTGTCTTCGGAGGTCTCAGCGTTCCTCATATGCTTCATCACCTTGACAGATTCCTTGTGCTTCACTTTCCTTTCAGTCAGATGCGTTTCGGATCATTTTTCAGCTAATGTCGCCCTGTGTCTTCACCTGGGCGTCAGGGACTCCTCATAGCTGGCATACCCCCCTGCTTCCTGTGACCTCACACTGGGGAATTCTACCATCAGACAGGCATTTGCATTCCACTGCCCATCACCAAGACTGACTTTGCTGGTCATGTCTATTGCTTCACCATCATGACTGTCTGCAATCTGGGTCCTTTTTTTTCTGTTGATCGCTGTGGGCCAGTCTCTCATTACTACTCTACTCGGTGAAAGTCAGTGCTATGTCTCTGTCCGCATGGTCACATGAGAGCACTACCAAGGAAGGAAGGAACCGTCAAGTCCAAAGATGCGTCCTAGCCCGGCGGCTCCCTGTCCATCGCTGCCTCAGACTTCCTCTGTTGGTTCCCCTATTGGTCTGTGCGGACTGCTGGCAGCCATGGATGTTGTCATTTCCTCTGAGGTCAACGTCGCCCTTGCCATTGTAGTCTTACCACTGAATTCATCTTTGAATCCCTTTCTGTACACGTGGTGCATATTATTCTAGAGAAGCGTCAGAAGGCACGAGAGCTTCGCTTACGTCAGTTCCTTAAGAGTCAGATGAAAAAACTTTGTGACTGTATAGTGCTTACTTCATTTTTCTACTTGGAACTGCATGGATTTGGTAGCAAACAGCCGATATTGACTGTGATAATCTGTCGGTAAATAAAAGGTTGAGATGAGAAGTTAACTGTCATGCTTTGCACAGTCGCGATTTTTTTAGGATAGTCTGATAGTCTTATGATAACAATTCGAAGTATAGAATAATATGTTTGCATTACTGTAAACTGGGAGAGGAAAGTTTTTTTGTTTTTTGTTTTGTTTTGTTTTGTTTGTTTGTTGTTTTTTTTTAGCTGACAGTCATTTTATTACCCTTCCTGAAAAAAAAAAAAAACATGCTGTAACTACAATTGTGGAGCACTCATACGTTGGTAAATCTCAGCCTGCAAGTTTCGTGTAATGTATCAAGGCATATAGTAATAACGTATTGTTTTCAATGATTAAAAGAGAAAAGGGCGAAAAAAAAATCCAATTTCATATGAAAAATTGTACATGTCGCAAACGTGAATTTCGTTAACGTTTGTGTGAGCTGAACAGCTCTTTGAACAAGCAGAAGTTAGAAAGTTTACAACCACGGAAATGCACGTGCTAATATAAGTGTGTGAGCGATTGTGAACTGGACAGACGCTGACAAACTGCAGTCTGCATGAAGCGGCTCAAAGGTGCCAGTCCCTTGAATGCTGACGACAATAAAACGACTACGATATGTAATGCTATGATGTATTAGCGGTTAGCCGGGGGCCCTTTAGTTTCGTGTTAAACCCTACAGGGCGGTCTTTTCTTTAAATCAGCATCAGTCATTCATTGTCACTCAGTGGCATATTTGTTTTGAGGAGACCTAGAAGCCCTCAGGTAAATTCTACTTATCCTACCGCTCTTTTACTTCAGCTTTTTCTCTCTGAGTGAATCTCTTGTGGCGATATTGGGTCCTTGACAGTGGTGTGGGCCCGTAGAATTTTTTCTTTTTTTTACCCGTGAGAGTGGGTGGATCAGAGAACACGCTGCCCATATCCGTACTTGAAATAAGTTAGATTTAGTCAACCCACTCCCATGGACAGTTTATGTTGATGGTATGTCAGACTTTGCTGCATTGTTGTAAATCAGAACATATTTCAAAAATTGCATAAAATCAGTCATTTGAGATTCAGACTAGCCACGCTAAATGGGATAGATTTCTGATTTCGTAAATGCTTAGGATTCTTTGCATACATGGCATTTGGACTCGCAGTTCAATTCAAGCTATCTTTTACCAGCCAAGACTAGCACAAAAAAAACACACATCATGACTGTCACCTCTCGTTAGAAATCAACTCTCAAAACAGATCACGACACACCACACACACACACACACACACACACACACACACACACACGCTACACACACACACACACACCACACCACACACAACACACACACACACACACAACATCGATTTTCTTCTGTAAAATGTTAATCAGATGAAAACTATCTTACCTCTTTCATGAATTCAAAAAAAATCATATCATGTGGGACATCTCTGAACAAGATTTTCAAGAATCTGCTGCAAAGTGTCCTTATGGTCTGACGACATGAAGGTACCCGACAGGCCTATCGGAGGCATGTTCCTTTAGTGAATAGCACTTTAATTGGAATACATTACCAGGTTCTCTTTCGGCCTTTTACAAGAAACGAATTCGTTGTAAAAAGGGTGGCCTGTGTACATGAGGCACAAAACTTTCTACATCACAGTCATCAGCGGCACACGGTCAAAAAAAAAAAAAAAAAAAAAAAAAAAAAACAAAAAAAAAAAAAAAAAAAAAAAAAAAGCTCTTCAGTTTGGATGGATCTGGAGAAGTGTGTGTTCTTTGTCAGCGATTGCATTCCCCCTTGCCAGGTCTCTGACATAAGCAGGTGCTTTAGGTTTCAGGTTGCTGTGACAGAGAGATAAATCCTGATTGAAACAGTAATAATGTAGTGTACGTCAGTATCAAAATATCCATTACGAAAATGACGTTGTTTTACAGGTAACAGGATTGCTGTAAGTCACGGGAGTGCAAAAAAAGCAAAAAAATGTCACCGATCCCGCCGGTATTGACCCCCAAAATCTTGACAGAGATTATATTGCATTTTACAGCTATTCACATTACGATCTCCCAACGAAAGAGGCGATGAATCAACCAAGAACATGCCACTAAATAACTAGGTCCGAAAATCACACAACACACGACCATACTTTAGCAAAACCAGCCCTTTGCTGTCAGTGAAGATTTCCTCCTGGCGATTGCGCGATATCTTCATAACCAATAAGTCAACACTCCAAAAAATGCTGTATACTAGAGGGAACCAGACACGCGGTGATGATTCCATAACTGACTCAATTAAGCACTAATTTCGCTCGCCTGTTTTTTTTTTTTTTTTTGTTTAAAGGAGACTGGAATTGCGTTGGCTGTTCAGTGGGTGCAGAAGATCAGCTTGCATGTAATCTTTCATTTATGGGGAAAGGGCGATTAAACGGCAATGGCACAGGCCAAAAAGTACAGCACGAACTATAAGCAAGCCTACATACTGAACTCAACCGACGAGACCAACCGCCGTTTGATACCAGAACGTGGTGCAATGACTGGTTTTGTGGCATGTTCCAGACTATTTCATATCATCAGTTTGGGACTCACCCCAAAAGCACTTAAACAGCTCCATATGGCGCAAAAATCGAAGAGAAATTTTTATGCTTTCAGTCCGGCCTACGGTATTGAACTCGACCGATGACACGGGGAAACCGATACAACATGCCCTTTGATGCGCAAGGTGTCTCAGACCATTGTTATAATCAGTGGTGGACTCTTACACTTAGTTTTAAACAGCAACTATGCTGAGATCAGGTGAGAAGAAGTTCTTTTTGGTGGGGCCTATTCCTAGAGCACACATCACTAAGGCAGACACTGATAAGACCAGCTTGTGGTGGTTAAAAACGCCCCCCGCCCTGTGGCTGCCTGTGGGTCCCATGTCCCAAAGCACATTACACCCCAGTACGCTGCGGGCCGATGGACTGCACTCAAACAAAATGGGTCCCGGGAGTCTACTGCTGCCACTAAACGGTTAAGAGGAACGGCAAAAACGCAAGGCGTATTACGTGGTCTGTTTGGACAATACTAGAACCTAACACAACCGATTTAGAGTTAGACTGATGCATATGAGCCAGACACAAAGCTGTTTATCAGATGCATTACATACACACCATTTTGTACCTCAATTCTGCAATGATGCAGACTATCTTTTAAAACGGCCCAACGGGAGAGACCAGGTGCACTACATAATAGCCCACCAACAGTGAAACGCCATCAACGCGTTTACCGTGATAACAAAGCCTGATGCATCAACACCATACTACTGCGTATTGCTTGTTTGATGCATACCAAAGACTGTCAACACTGCTCCTCTCTTATACCTCTCCTCCTCTCTCTCTCTCTCTCTCTCCCCCCTCTCTCTCTCTCTCGTTACACATTTGAGATGTTTTGTCCTTGTTTTTCATGAACAAATATTATTATTACTTTAGTTAATTAAATCAACAATATTTGACATCTTTGCTGCTTCCATTTTAGTAGTATAATCATTGTGCTTAATATGTCAATGCCCTCCTTCCCATGACTGTTTTGTTTCGTTTTTGATTTGTACCCCCTTGACAGAAGGGCATTTGCCATTGTCAATAAAATGTGTCCGTGTCCGTCCCGTCCGTGACCGTCTCTCTCTCTCGCTCTCTCATCTCTCTCTCTCTCTCTCTCTCTCCTCTCTCACTCACACACCACACACACACACACACACACGTCGTCGTGAACTGGCCTTACTGGTGCAGATGGGGCGTGGATAAAGGGCGTGACATGGTGCGTATCCTGGGGCTAAAGGAGGGCGGGTGTGAAGGTTGTGACATGGGTGTCTTATTACAGCAGAGGAAGTGTATAAACGGCGTGACATGGTGGGCGTACTGGGCAAAGGGGGCGTCGATGACGATTGTGACATTGGCGCCCCACTGGGGGCAAAGGGTACGCAGATGAAGATCAGAGGCATGGTGAGTGTGTTTGGAGCAGTGGGGGCACGAATGCGAGGAGTCACATGGGCGGGTGTATTTGAGCAGAGAGGTCACAGATGTAGGGCGTGACGTGGGGTGGGCGCGGGGAGGGTGGGCGGAGATGCAAGGTTTTGACAAGGCATGGGCGAACTGGAGGGGAAGAGGGGAAATGGATGCAGTGCTGGAAATGGATGAGTGTAAGGAACAAAGCGGGAGGGGAGGGGGGGGGGGGGGGAGGAGGGGAGCGTGGATAGACATGGTTGGGCATGATGGATTGGAGGGAACGTGTATGTGGAGCGTGACATGGGTGGGTGTATGTGGGGAGATAGCACATGATGTGCTATGGATGGGCGAATGGAGGGGGAAGAGGCACGCACGTAGCGCGCAACATACATTGGCATACGTTGGAAGAGGGTGGGGAGGAGTGAATGCAGGGTATGATGGAAAAAGGCGCGGGGGGGTGGGGTGGGGGGGACGGGGACGTGGATGCAGGATGTATAATAGGTATGGAGTCGTAAATGCATGAGGTGACATGGATGGGGGGTAAGGGGGTTACGGATGCGGTTACAGCGAGGTGGTGGGGGTATGGAGGACGCGGATACAGAGTATGAGATGCAGGAGGCACGGATGCAGGATGTGACATTGGTGGGAGACCAGGGAGTGCAGATTTGGGGGCTTTCACACAAATGGGGGTGGGGTGCGTGGATTTCAGATCATGATATAGGCACAGGGAAGGTGCGTCAATTTCAGGACGTGACATGAGTGGGACTATAGAGGTACTTTCATCATCTTACATGGGTGGGGTAGCGAAATGGTGGGGGGGGAGGGTGGGGGGGGGGGGGCTGATTTCAGGGTGTAACACGGTAATGAGAATGGGAGGTCCAGGGGGGCGGGAGTGAATGCGGATTTTAGAGCATGACACCGAGGAATGTAATGTGTGACATGGGGTGGGCGTACAGGAAGCATCCATTTCAGGGCCTGAAATGAATGAGGGAACAGTAAGTGAAGATTTCAAGGCCTGACGTGTATGCATATGGGGGAAATGAAGGGGGGGGAGCGCGATGACACGAGGGGTGGCATGGATGGATGGACGTTCTTGGGAAGAGGGGGGCTCAGATAAGGGGCGCGTGACGTGGGTGCGAGTATTAGGTCAGAAGGGCCAGATGAACGGCGCGCGACGTGGGTGGGTACGTTGGGTGGAGGGGGCGCCAAATTAAGGGTGTCGCATGGTAGGGGCGTATTGGACAGGGGGGAGTGGTTAAAGGGCGTGACGTGGGTGGGTGCGCATTAGGGCAGAGATGAGATGGATGCAGGGGACGCGCGTGACTCGGGTGGATGAATAAGGGCTGGGGAGCATTGGGCAGAGGGAATGGGGAAGAAGGGAGTGACATGGTGGGTGTACTGGGGCAGAGGGGGGCGTGGATGAAGGGCGTGGCATGAGTGGGTGGACTAGAGGGAGTTGGGATGGACAGCAGATGCAAAATGCATGAAAAATGGAGTGGGGGGAAAAAAGAGGGGCACTGGGCGGTAATGGGTAGGAATGGGGAGGAGGGAGCGCTTTTAAGTAGGGCCTGACGTGAATGGGCAAAACAGGGACAGGGCATGGGAGTGGATGGAAAAAGGGGCAGACGCAGGGGGTGACATAGATAGGGGCGTACGTCAGGGTGGGGGAGTTGGAAGGAGCACATGAAAGCTGTGTGATGTGGGGGGGTACAGGGAGACGTGACGCAGGGTATGCTATTGGGTACGGGTCAGCGAATGAAGGGCGTGACGTTGGCCAGTGTACTGGGGCTGAAGGGGATGCTGGTGCTTCCTGACCAGTACTGATAGTCTGGGACTGGTTGTCTGGACGTTTCCTGTCCTCTGCCGATGGACACACATTTATCCAGAGTGAGCTTTTTATCTTCAAGAATTTTTTTTTCTCTGAGACTTTCTTCTCTCTCATTCCAACAACAACCTGGTCTCTCTAATAAGACGATATTTCAATGGATTCCCAACGTTACATGGACTTTGCTAGCTGACGCCAGTGAAGAGATGAAAGCTTCAATTGTTTCATCTGTTTTTGGGACGGCGCATGTGAAACTTGTAGGATACATGGGCCTCATGTGTCTCTCCAACACACCGCATTTTCAAAAGCCTGTATGACAGTCCCCAAGAGACAGACAGACAGACAGACAGACAGACAGTATGTGCATGAATGTGTTTGTCTGTAAGACAGAGAGAGAGTGTGGTGTGTGTTGTGTGTCACGTGTGCGTGGCTGTCTGCGCGCACACGTGTGTGTGTGTGTGTGTGTGTGTGTGTGTGTGTGTGGTGTGTGTGTGTGTGTGCGTGCGCGCGCGCGCGCGTGCCCATGCGTGCGTGCAGTGCGTGCGTGCGTGCGTGCGTGTGTGTGTGTGGATGGGGGGGCACACAGTATTATCTCCCGGGTTGCTTGGATCCTGTGCCGGCCCCCTAGCTAACACTGCTACAGACAGCACTGGAATGACAAACACTGCAGACACCGAAGTAGCCAGGGGGTTGGGAAAGACTGGGTTTTCTTCATCAACATGTGTTTAAAGACTGACACAACCTTTTTTTTCATCTTGAATGTCGTCAACCAGAACGTACAGACAAACCAGAAAGAAGCACAGTCACAGCGTCGGGTTCATTGTATAAAAGGAAATCGTAAACAGGGCACAGCACGGAAAACAACAGATAATGAAGAAGTAGGGTAGGCCTACCTCTTGCTCCCATTACGAAATAATTACACGTCCGTGACTCCAAAGCAATGCTGCTTACGCCCACACCAGATCGCTCGCAGAAATAACACCACAGAACACACAGAACAATAAAGAATGCACACCCCCCCCCAAAAAAAAAAAAAAAAAAAAAAAAAAAAAAAAAAAATCGCAAGTTTGCCTGTATACGCTGCACAATGTGCACTTCAGCAACAATAACTGGAGAAATGGAAACCAGACACACACACACACACACACACACACACACCACACACACTCTCTCCTCTCTCTCCTCTCTCTCTCTCTCTCTCTCTCTCTCACACACACACACACACACACACACACACACACACACACACACACACACTGACGACTGACCGACTGACTGATGTCAATTTATTGTCAGATTAACTCAAGGTTGTACTGTACCCCCCCCCCCCCCCCCCCCCCCCCCCCCCCCCCCCAAAACCCCCCACACCCATACACATTTTTATTTATTTAAGAACTGGCACAGCCTTTTTAATCTTGGACATAGACAAACAAACAGACCACAGTAAGCAAACACAGGTAACTCGGTTTGATGGTTGTGACAGGAAATGTCAAATGAGACATGGAACAGCAAAACATAGAAAATAAACAAATAGTGTAACCGTTGCTCCCATATCAGTTACACGCCTATTACACTAAACCAGTGCTGTGTACTACAACACCCAGATCACCTGGCACAAATATCTGCATAGAGCACACAGATCAAACAAGGAGACATCTCAAAAGAATGGATGTCCCAAGCTTGCCCACATACCCCTTGCCATAAACATGTGTACGGCAAACAACTGGGAAAATGAACTAATACAGGCTAAAAAATATTGAAGATTGGCGGAGCCTTTTTTGATCTTGAACACATCAAACAGACAAACAAATTGATATAGGCAACCTAGATCCTACTGGTGCGAAAGGAAATCTGAAATGGGGGCAAAGAAACAATATATAACAGACAGTAAAGTAAGTCTTGCTCCCGTGTTGAAATAATTACACGCCTGTTAATCCAAACGAATGCTGAGTATAACACCAAAAAACGCCTAGCCCAGATACCATAACAAAGCACACAGAACAAAGAAAGGAGACCCCCCCCCCCCCAAAAAAAAAAAAAAAAAAAAAAAAAAAAAGCTTGCCCTATTCCCCTGCATCCGACACACGCACATAGCAAGAACATATGGAGAAACGAACAAACACGATTAACATAATGAACATATTGGTCACGCAGATCTTTAAAAAAAAATCGTATGATCATAGGTTACAATGAAATCCAGCCTTCCTCATCACGCGGAATGTGTGAAGACTGTTTTAATAATCTCTCCTCTGCGGTATGTTAAACTTGTTTCGAATACACCCGGACAGGACAAAAGCAAGAATTCTACTTTTGGCATGGAGCGATTTGCGTTAAAGCAAATTTGAATCCACTCTTCCCCGCCTGCTAGAGATCGTATCTGAGGGAAATATCTGTTTTTAAAACAACTGAAGCCGGTTGTGATCGCTCACCCGGAGACGCAAACTTTTGCTTTCTGACTGCTTCTCCGAATATCTGCTTTCTTTTTGCTATCCGGTTGCTTCTCCAACTTTTCTTACGCTCTTTCTGTGTTTGTATGTTTACCTTTGCTGCGTCTGGAATTTGACTTTATCGACTGTATACCCACACCCTTCTCGACCCTCCTTACCTTCAGAAAAAACAAGTCCAAAAAGGAATACAAGAAAGTGGTATGTTTTCATTCACCAAAATTTCGAAACAAGTTCGTTTCCCAAACAAAACAGGTATATTGCACGTGTGTTTACCATTTTCTACATGCATTCTCTGAATATTTTGGATGCACCTTCTGCGTGCATCAAACAAAACCATCAAACATCAAGACAATAGTAATTAAGCGGGAGGACGTCTGTTCTACCAAACTGGGTTCGGTAAACACACTTCCAGGATTTTAATTATTATATTCAGCTTAGCATTACATTTTTTCATGGACAAATCAAACACTATACACAGGAACGGAAGAGGCGAAAAAAAAAAAAAAAAAAGCATGCACATGCTCACGCATTCCATTCCCTGAGAGAGAGAGAGAGAGAGAGAGAGAGCGAGAGCGAGAGCGAGCGAGCAACATGGTGAATTTCATTTTCTTTTTCTCTGAACTGACAACGATGTGTACTGCTTGTTAACCAGCGTAACTTATACCGGGTTGAAGTCAATTTAAGTGACATAAACAATGCAATTTCAGACGGACTACTGACTTATTTGAAGAGAACGCCTCCATCATGTGCAGCAACCGCTCTCCGTAACAGCAACACCAACATGGCCACAGCTTGTCAAGGTGAATGCACCGATTAACATGTTCGGCTATGACAGGCGACAAAGAGGGAGCAGTTCCTCTCTTCGCAAGCCACATCGGCCGGAACATGCTTTGCAGAAACTGCCGTTTGGAGCAAGGAAAGATAACTCTCTTTGGTTTGCCTGTTATGCGTGGATCGAAACTTTTTTTTTTTTTTTTTTTTTTTTTTTTTTTTGGGGGGGGGGGGGGGGTATTGTATTTGTTGGTGGTGTTTATTGCTGTTGTTGTTGTAGTAAAACACAACCGTTTTCATGATCGTGCCTGTGCTAAGTTGACTTCTGTGTTATATTTTTTTAAAAAAAAAAAAAAAAAAAAAAAGTGAGGATAAAGTCAAGAAAGAGACATGGCGTTGTCACGGTTTGTGGTTTTTGTTACCACAGTTAGTGGTACCAAACAAATCTTGACACACCTGCTTGTAATCACGTCGTGATCTTTTGTTCCAAGTTGTGTGTGTGTGTGTGTGTGTGTGTGTGTGTGTGTGTGTGTGTGTGTGTGGTGTGTGTGTGTGTTCGCTGTCCCAACTTCTGTGCCGCTTCAGTGGCAGTGCACCCACGCCGCTCATTCCGACACCCCGTCCACAGCCGCAGTCCGGTCGGCCCCCGCCGCAGGCCCCGGCACCGGCACTCCTCAGGACGCAGTCAATGTCAAGTCTTCAAGAGGCAACCCACCGGAGGAGGACACTGCACTGCTGTCGAGTCACTTCGGGGAGTGTTAAGTGGCGCCCTGTTCTGACTCACATACGCAGGACACCACCTACTAAACCCCCTAATGACGACAATAATTGCTTTGTCGTGGAGGCCGGCATGCGTGAGCTGTCCCTCCAGAGGGCGCAACCATGTCCGTCCAGCCGACAGCCCCACCCCCAACCCCCCCCAACACCACACCCCACCCCCCCCCGCCCCCCATGGAACTTCGTCAATACCGGTGACCCGGACGGAACGGAACTAAATCAAGGCCACCAGACGTGGAGAGGACATCGAAACTAAGGTCACCATGTGAGAAGGGCATGAAGAACCACTAAATTTGAGACTTTTTATGCTGATCGGTGAGAATGAGGATGATGATCAAGATGATGCTATGGATTTTCATTTCGTTCTGAGACTGCAAGACACGGCGGCTGTACTGTTCGTTTCCTTTCATGATATATCCCAGCGTCGACCAGGCCGAGAGATACAGACACCTGCAGTGTTGGTCAGGAAATCTGAGCAACACTTTTTCAGAGACGCATCCATTAAGTGGATGAAAACTCTACTGTGTGATCCCAGTCTTCCTAACTGAGCCTGTGCAAATCAACTCTGTGAAGGATCCGGTCGGTGCAGAAAAATCCCATAAAAGACTGATGGGAATCGAACCCGTGACCTCCCAGCCGGGAGTCTGCGACGCTAACCCACTTCGCCACAGGCGGCTGGTCAAGTTTGTGGCTTCTTTTCTTTCATCTTTATTCAGATCTTCTATGGTGCCTGACAGTAAGATGACAGAAACGCAGCTAGGCAAAGAAATGTGTACGCCAGTACAAAAACAATGTTTTTAAATAAACAAAGGAACTACTATGGTGTCATAAATAGAAAGAGATCTAACCCCTTATTCTTATTTATTGTGTTTATTGTTACCTTCTCTCTCTCAACTCCACC
>JADBJO010015170.1:0-2500 GCA_016801955.1 Conus betulinus
TACTTTAAATGTTCGGGCTGGTTTTTTTTTTGAATTAAAAGGGGGACATTTTTGCATGGCGTGGAGAATATTTTTGAAAGTACCCCCCCCTCCTCCGTTCCCTATCCTGCCCCGCATGGCCACCCCCCCCCCCCCCCCCGAACTCACCACCTCATTGGTATTACTCTCGTATCAACCCGCTTTTCCAGTATCTAACCGACACGCCCTGGTTTGTATTGTGTTATGTTGTTCTGTGTTGTTGTTGTTGTTGTCGTTGTTATTATTATTGTTTGTTGTTGCAAGAACGTGCGTTCCATGTGCCACACTGCTCCTCTCTGTTTTCTTTTATTTTTGTTCTACACTTTGTTCACTGAGTTTTCTTTGTCTTGGAACTGTGTCGATTTCAGTGTATTTTGATTGACGACGTTTCTAAGAAACAACCATCATTCTTCGGGGTTGTTCTACCTGACCCTTGTATTGAAATTATTACCACAATTACCGTGGATTCATAGGAGTGACAAAACCGTACAGCTTTTTTCTGTTTCCAGCTGCATCGAAAGAAGTGCGAAAATGTAATTATTACTTGGACAGCATTTTAGGAAAATATCTTCATTCAGCTTTTTTGTTGCCGACATGTGTGAACAGTGTCTTCTGCTGCTCTGTCTCTGTCTTTCACTTAAAGGCTAGACATGACAGGACACACCCCACACACACGCGCACGCACACGCACACACACACCGCACGCACGCAAGCACGCACGGCACACACACACACACACACACACCACACACACACAACCACACACATAATATATTATAATATAGCCTATATATATATTATTAATATAATTGATATATACATAAGAAGAGAGCAGTAGAGCTGAAACAAGTTTGTGGGTGGTTTTTAATCCTCCTTTTGTAATAATATTTTATTTTAATATAAGTTTTTTTTTTTATAATTTTTTATTAATTTTTTAAACTATATATATTTATATATATACTATATATATATATATATTATATATATCTACTATATTATTTAGCAGGCGCACACCACACACACCACACCACCCACACGAACACACACACACACACACCACACACACGCCCATCTTATGCACAAAACAGTCGAAAATGAGAACATACATAGGAACTGTAGGATATATGTCCTATTCATGAACTTTATTAGAGATGTCGTTTCTTGCCCAACAATGGAAACGCCCGAAATGGCGAATGAAGTGCTGGGAGACTGTCCCTATGGGTAGGGCGGAAAGGGATGGGGGAGGGGGGAGGAGAGAAGGGGCGGGCTGCAGATGGGAAGGTGCAAGGGGGGTGGGGTGGGAAAAGGGTTTGAAGAGGAATAATGATAATCAAACTGCGAGAAAGCGAGCGCCCGAACGTTTTCGTAACAAATTTTGCCTGTCGAGTATATTTGAAATATTCGCTCCCATTTTGTTCGTCCGGCTTTTCTTTCTCTTCGTTTGTCTCCTTTTTCGCCCCCCCCCCCTCCACACGCCCTCTCCATCCACACACTTCTCACATTTTTTGAACTGGTTGCTTTTGCTGAGTCTGTTTCTGCAATGCCCGACAACTGTACATGCATTCATTTACTTCATTCTTTTGACTTGACATGGATACTTTTCTTGAATCTGAGCAGAATTAACTGTTTAGATGAACATACATATTTGCACTATGGACACAGTATGTTTTTTTTTTTTTTTTTCAAACGTTCATGTTTTGAGATGTGAGAAGAGAGAGAGAACTTCGCTGAATCCGTTGTACTTTAAATTGTTGACAATGACAAAAGAAGCGAATTTGGGTGTCGGGTCTCTGGTGATTGATGTTTTCATTATCTGAACTCAAGATGAAAGGGCTGTGTATAACTTTATGTGAGTAAACATGTTTGTTTCTAGTGTGCTCTGTTCTTTCTTTCTTTTTTTTTCTTTTTTAAACATCGAGTAGGACATAATGCTGTGTGCGTCATAAATGAAAATTTTCTTAGAGCTTGTTCTCTCAGCGCGTTTTCTTACCAGATTTTTTGCAGGCACAGTTCCTCAGCTGGTGAGGCTTTTTCTTCCAGGTGTGCGATGTGGAGGGGCTTGCTGCGGATCCGGATCTCGGCCCTGCAAAAGTCTAAGCACCCTGACCCATGACCATCGCTGGGTGGAACCGCCCCCTGGGATGCGGCTATGAGTGAGGCGGGGAGGACAAGGGGGGGGGGAGGGGCGTGGGTGGGGGGTGGAGGTTGGGGGGGGGGGGGGGGAGAGAGGGGAGAGGGAAGAAGGGAAAATGGCGGAGCTTTCTGTTCCTGAGAGG
Organism: Conus betulinus; assembly: GCA_016801955.1. Classification (NCBI taxonomy): domain Eukaryota; kingdom Metazoa; phylum Mollusca; class Gastropoda; order Neogastropoda; family Conidae; genus Conus; species Conus betulinus. The sequence goes on from JADBJO010015170.1 coordinate 2,295, forward strand.
GAGTTGCTGCCGGCCAGATAAGAAAACTTTTTTTTTTTTTGAGAACCGTAATCTCCTTGCATAAAGGGAGTAGATGGATTCAACGCAGCGAACTCCCAAAGGATTTTTTTATATTTTTTAAAGGGAAAGAGGGCCTCCAGATATTCGTGAGAGAAAACATGCATTGTTATTTCCGTTCCTTTTGTAATCCGGCCAAAACAAAAAAA
>JADBJO010015170.1:7500-15000 GCA_016801955.1 Conus betulinus
GAATACAGTTACGAATATTGTGGTAAATAAGTTTTCTGAAAATAATTTACATATGCAAAGAAGACAAGTTCAATAACTTCTAAATAAACAACAATCAGATACTGATGTTATGATAGATGATTACGATAAATGTGAATTGTGCGTGCAGCAAAGAAGTTTATGAAGTTCTGAAATAAAACAGCAACAAAACTGCGATAATTATGAAAACTAAACGTTTGCGCTTTATTTCACATAGTGCTGGGGTTTGGGGGCTCTGTTAGGGTACTTCACGCCGATCCAGAAAATAGTAATGCGTGCATCTCACTCCTCAGTGACAACAACAACCCAGCTTCCTACTTAGCACCGAGGACAGTATCTGTCTGCCTAACAACAAAGGCAACAAGACAACAGCAAACAATTCAGACCTCGTGGCAACCGCACACACAGTGTTACTGCACATATGCATTGTTTCTGGATCGGCAGCAACCCTTAAAAGGGGCCCCAAACACGCAACGTAAGATTTACTAGACATGATGTGCAACCATGTTTAAGATGACCACCGATCCCAGCTCTAGGGGGAGTAGACAGGTTGTTGTACTCGGCTTTCACAAGTATTATGATCACATGGTTCATGGTCAGAAACTCATTGACCACAACCATCCCAATTTCATTCTTGTAATTTTACATGTTAAGAAAGTTGTTATGTGCGTGCATACTGTATTTTCAGCATACGTATTTACCACAATGTTGTGATTACATTGCTGTTATTTCCTGTTCATAAAACGTGGTCGTCTGGTATGCATGCGTGTTCACTGAAATGTTTCTATAACAAATTTTTTACTGTCCAACAAATTTCTAAAATTCTACCTGCCTATAGAAAGAATCAGTCCAGCATTTAGCAAAGTGGTCATTAATTCAAAGCCTCGTAAGGGATGCACTATTCCATGTGCCCACTTCTATAGTGATCGTGCGCAGCTGTCCCGCGCCGACAACCACGAACTGGTTCACTAATAAAAATGACGATGGTACTGCACAACCACGAAGACACGCAGATGGTCCTGCAGGTGCTCTCTGATAGTAATTGACGGACGAGACTGCACAGCGACTTTTTCTTTGTGTAGCCACCATAAAATTGATGAGTCGATCTTCAGTTTCGAATGCTGTTGCGAGCCGCAAATTCACGAGGTTTGCGGCGAGTGTGTCGGGGGATGATGATTCTTCACAGGACTAGCTGTTAGCACCAAGTCTCCGAGGTGGAGGGGGTACACGTCGATAAGGTGAAGTCAGGCACACGGATCGGATTGTCTGACACTTTTTTTTTGTGAGGTCTGGGAGTCTGGCATAGTCAGAGAGGACTGGGATGCACCAACAGTCACACACACTCACATAGAATGTTAGCATGTGCACACACACACGCACACACACACGCATGCACGCACGCACGCACACACACACACACAAAACTGACACACAAAACTACAGACGGGCAGACAGCATTTGTACGTGCCCATATCACTGGGATTAGCTGAAGAGGAATGTAATTCAAATGGGTACAACTTTGTTAAGGCCGTTTACATACCAGACGCTGTAAATACATGTTCAAAAGCCTCCACCACTTGCTGACCGGATAAACAGTCGTGTTAGCTAGCCTGCAGTACTGGTGGTTTATGGAGCTCTGTGTGGATCTCTTGCAGCTCTTGACTAGGAAGCGCGTTCTGTGTATATGTATCTCTTGCAGCTGTTCACTAGACGTGGCACACCGACTCTAACTGCACTGCAGCTGTTGACTAGACGTGACACGTGAGGCTCACCGTATTGTAGCTGCTGACTAGACAAGAAGCTTTGAGTCTCAACACATTGCAGCTGTTGACTAGACGTGAAACGCTGAGTCTAACTGCATTGCAGCGGCTGACTAAACGTGAAACGCTGAGTCTAACTGCCACTGCAGCTGTTGACTAGGCGTGAAACGCTGAGTCTAACTGCACTGCAGCTGTTGACTAGGGCGTGAAACGCTGAGTCTAAACTGCACTGCAGCGGTTGACTAGACATGAAACGCTGAGTCTAACTGCATTGCACCTGTTACTAGACGTGGAACGCTGACGTCTTACTGCACAGCAGCTGTTGACTAGACGTGAAAACGCTGAATCTAACTGCTTTGGGAGCCGTTGACTAGACGTGAAACGCTGTCTCAATGCATTGGAGCTGTTGACTAAACGTGAAGCTGTGAGTCTCAATGCACTGGAGCTGTTGACTAAACGTGAAGCTCTGAGTCTCAAAGCATTGGAGCTGCTGTGGACTAAACGTGAAGCTCTGAGTCTCAATGCCTTGCAGCTGTTGAGTAAACGTGAAGGTCTGAGTCCCAATGCTCTGGAGCTGTTGACTAAACGTGAAGCTCTGTCGTTTCAATTCGATGCATTTTCACTAAACGCGAAGCTCTGAGTCTCAATGCATTGCAGCTGTTGACTAAACATGAAGCTCCGAATCTCAATACATTGGAGCTGTTGACCAAACGTAAAGATTTGTGGTCTCAATTCAATGAATTTTCACTAATACCTGAAGCTCTGAGCCTTAATGCACCGGAACGGTTCACTAAACGAGAATATCTATGTACTAATGCATCCCAGCTGTTCAGTAAACATGAATCTCTAAGCATGCACGCATCGCAGCTATTCACTAAACGTGAATCTTAAGTATCAACGCATCGCAGTGTGTTGACTCAACGTAAAGCTCCGAGTCTCACTGCGCTGCAGCTGTCGACTAAACGTGAAGATCTGTGTCTCAGTTCAATGCATTTTTTGACTAGACGTGCAGCTCTGCGTCTTTGAGGTATTGCCGCTAACTAGACGTCACGCCCTAAGTATCAACACACTTGAGTAGATACTGAGAGCTGTGTCTTGATGTATTCCAGCTGTCGCCTAGACGTGGAGCTCTGTGTCTTAACCACCTGCAGCTGTCGTCTAGACGTGGAGCTCTGTGTCTTAAAATCTTGCAACTGTCGTCTAGACGTGGAGCTCTGTGTCTTAATGTCTTGCAAAACTGTCGTCTAGACATGGAGTCTGTGTCTTAAAGTCTTGCGGACTTGTCGTCTAGACGGAGGAGCTCTGTGTCTTAATGTCTTGCAACTGTCGTCTAGAGGTGGAGCTTTGTGTCTTAAAGTCTTACAGCTGTCGTCTAGACGTGGAGCTCTGTGTCTTAATGTCTTGCAACTGTCGTCTAGACGTGGGCTCTCTGTGTCTTAATGTCTTGCAACTGTCGTCGTTAGACATGGGGTCTTGTCTTAATGTCTTGCAGCTGTCGTCTAGAGGTGGAGCTTTTTGTGTCTTAATGTCTTACAGCTGTCGTCTAGATGGAGCTCTGGTGTCTTTAATGTTCTTGCAGCTGTTGTCTAGACGTGATGCTCTATGTCTCAATGCATCAATGGTGTGATTAGACGTGGAACTCTGTCTCTTAATGTCTTGCAGCTGTCGTCAAGACTTGGAGCTCCATGTCTTTTAATGTCTTGCAGCTGTCCTCTAGACGTGGAGTTCTGTGTCTTAATGTCTTGCAGCTGTCATGTAGTAGTAGAGCTCGGTGTCTTAATACCTGCAGCTGTTGATGTACGTTGAGCTTCGTGTCTAAATTATTTGCAGTTGTTGACCACAAAATGGGTCTTGTTTCTTAATGTCTTGCAGCTGCTGGCTAGAGTGAAGCTCTTTGTCTCAATGTCTTACAGCTGTAGACTAGATATGATTTCCTGCATCACTGTCTTGCACCTGTCGACAAGACGTGAAGTTCTGTGTCTTGAAATATTATAGCTTTTGACAAAGACATGGCAGATGTTGATTGGAAATGAAGTTCTGTACCTCAATGTCTTTTATAGTTTGCTGACTAGGCATAAAGTTCTGTACATCACTGCCCTCTACAGATCTTGACTCGATGGGAAGATCTGTTTCAATGTCTTCTACAGCGGTCGACAAGACATGAAGTTCAGTGTCTCAAAGTCTTGCAGCTGTTAACTAGATGTGAGCTCTGCATATCAGTATCTCCTCCAGTTGCTGACTCGATGAACAATCGTTAACTTTCAATCTCAGTGTCTTCTACAGCTGTTAATTCACGCAAAGATCTATGTAACACTGTCTCCTGAATCTGCTGCCTTGAACATAAAAGCTCTGCGTCTAAGTATCTCCTGCACTCGCTGCCTGGATACAGAGGTTTTGTGTCTCAACGTCTCGCAGATGTTATCTAAAACTTACAGCTCTCTGTCTCAGTGTAATACAGCTGGAGATAAAAGTTTTCTGTCCAGATGTCTCTTACAGTGGTTGACTAAACGAGAACCTGCGTGTCTAATGGCAAATGTTGACAAAATGGGTGAGCCTGCATCTATGTCCTAGTTACCATCTCACTGAGACTGGAGGAGAACATGGATGTGCATGAGATCGTAGCATGAGGAGGCGTGTGGGAAGTAGGGATAGAAAGGGTGGTGGTGGTGGTGGCGTAGTGGTTTCCGCCTGTAGGGAAGAGGCAAGTTTTGTGGAGGGAGGGGTGGGGGATAGGGGGGGGGGGGGGAGGATGTTTGGGCAAACTGAAACACCGCAGGAGATGGTGAACAGCGTAGGATACAGCGAACCATCTGCGGCGGTTAAAACAACAAGAGTCCCGTCACGTTGAAGTTGATTTTCCAATCCAGGTAACTCACACGCACCGAGCGTCTGTTGTACAATGCTACACTACAACTCCACAGCATGAGAGCCTTCAATAATGTTGCATCTGTGTCGAGGGACATCTTTCAGCATTGTAAGATGAACTTCTGAAGTGCCAGCTGTAGAAATGCTGGAACTAAGCTGTGGAGGTGGATCCAACAAATGGAAAACTTTCACCTGTCAAGAAGACGGTTTCTGTCGATGGGCGAAAGTCTCTTTGTCTTTTGTGTGTAGAGGGCAAAATATGATGTCTCTACTCCTCATTCATAGCACGTAAATCTTCACATGTCAAGAATACTGTTTCTATAGATGGCAAAATGATGTCCCTACGCTAAAGTGACACTTTCACAGCGATGGCCTTGGAAACGATGGTCGAATACTTTCCAGATTATGACAAAGATGATGTTTCAACAGTTGGGAGTCGTTTTGCAGAACACGGTAATCAACTGTTTAAAAAAAAACAAACTTTGCTTCAGTGATGTCATACTATAAAAAACACAACAGCAGCAGAAATGTATATTCCCTGACGTAGACAAGTCAGTGATGAAATGAAGACATTTCCAGAACACGAGACGATATGTCAGCTGCAAGAGACCCCTCACCATCCACCCCTAACCCCCTACCTCCTTCCCCCACCCCGACATCCCAATTCTCCAAGAACGATGCGTTCAGTTTCTATGACACCGTAACCATGAAGAATCCGTTTGCAAGATCACGTACCACACCGAGACAGCCCACGCGCTCCGCGATACAGTACGAACCATGACCATGTCAACAGTGGGGAAGAAACACACACACACACACACACACACACACACACACACACACACACACATACAAAATCATGATATGGTAAACCTGTCATGGTCAGTCAGTAATAGAAAATGTTCCAGAAGATGGCGAAGACGACACAGCCGAGGTAGACGGCGAGGGCTATCCACCAGACGTACTGCTCGTGCAGTTTCTGCTCAAAGTTCTTCAGCACCACCAGGCCGATGGTCAGGGCCGGCCAGCGCGCCCATCAGGTGCGCCGTGTAGCCGACTGGCGGGGCCAGTTCTTTGTAGCTGTAGCGGTCCCAGATGGCGCGAACCCCACGTCTGCGCTGGCTGGAGACAACATGCAGAAGGAACACGTTTTGTGGAGGTATGAGGATTTCATTGGCGCGCTAGTTTGTTCCCCTCCTCTCTCTCTCTCTCTCTGTTGCTCGCTCATAAACACACACACACACACACACACACACACACACACACACACACACACACACGTTCACTCACTCCACACACACACACACACACACACACATACACACCACACACACACACACACACGCCACATACGGATATCCTAAAAAAAATCTGCATTGAAGAGAGAGAGAGAGAGAGAGAGAGAGAGAGAGAGAGAGAGAGAGAGAGGAGAGAGAGAGAGAGAGGGGAAGAGAGAGGAGAAAACAGACAGAAGAGAGTGAGAGAGAGAGAGAGAGAGAGAGAGAGAGAGAGAGGGGGACAGAGAGAGACAGACAGACAGACAGACAGGACAGACAGACGAAGCACACAGACAGACAGAAAGACAGACGGACAGGGGGGGGGGACGGACTCACCTATCATAAGTATTGCTGCCAATTTAAGAAACCCTAGCTCCATTTGAGAATAATTCTGCACACACACACACACACACAAACACAGGAAACAAAGTTTGAACAGATGTACGACGACGAACCTGAGTCCGCAAGAACCATCCTCCATCATCCGACAGCATGTAAAGGTCACCATCATTGAGGCCCTGCTGATGACAGGGAGGAAAAGAGAGCCGAAGTGCTATGATATACACGTGACACGACGATCGGCTTCAGCACAGCCCCCAAGAGTAGTATCCTTTAAGGAACAGAGCAGGAGCGGGGGGGAGGGGGGGGGGGGGGGGGGGGGGGGAGAGGAGACAAGGCAGACAGAGGAAGAGGTGGACAGACACAACTGCCGACTGAACCCCGGGAGCAGGAGCTTCGCCGCTAACCAGGGCGCCCTGCCCACAACCGTCACAGGTGGAGATAAACTGGTGCAAAGTTCATCATTGCAGTGCCCCCCATCGCCCCCCCCCCCCCCCCCCTCTGGCTGAATCCGGGACTAATGAACAGACTGAGGTTTCAAAGTGATGAACGTGCACCAGTTACCTCACCTCCAAGCATTGTGGACAGCTGCTCTATTTGCGGCAAAAAAATCACAGGTTTACTATCTCCAGCGATATCCAGTTTTGCAGAATCTCTGTTAGGCTATTCTAAAAAATATACTGTATCAAATTTCCGCACACAGAAATATTCTGTCATACCATTTCGATGCCATATAGTGAAACTACACAGATTGTTAGAGCCTCGTAATTCTAAATTCGTATTCACTCTTTGATGCGGAGCGGACTTTGTCACAGTTAAAGCTAAATATCTTTTTAATTCTTTATCTGTGGTCAGTGAAGTGACCTAGTTACAGATTTTTTTACTGGTTGCTTACACACACAGGGAAAACGAAAACTGCGTTATCAAAATTCAGATCATATGAAATTTGAAAATCTATCTCCCTCCCTCTCTCTCACACAAACATATGATTCACGTGTATGTGCAAATTCAAGCGAGCGCACGCACGCACCAACACACACACACACACACACACACACACACACACACACACACACACACACACAAACATGCGTGCGCACGACACACACCAACACACACACACACACACACACACACACACACACACACACACACACACACACACACACAAACACTCACACACAGAGCAAGCTCACCATACACGCCATATGCTGCACCTAAACACCTCTACCTGCCATACT
>JADBJO010015170.1:25000-44790 GCA_016801955.1 Conus betulinus
CAGATCTTCCAAGATAAAGCAGAAAAAACAAGATTAGACCAAGACAGATTTTTTTTTTTTTTATAGTGAGACCATGCAATTTATAAGAATATTTTCCCCCTCATACTTTGTTTTGGAATTTCAATTATGGCTATTTAGTTTTAATGTTTCAACGTTTTTTATTTTGTTGAAACCAATGAAAATTTCGATTTTTTTTTAAACTGAAGGGCCCCTATACATTGACAAGACTATCAACACCTTTTTGCACGTTACTGCACACACTGAATTTGCATTTTTTTACCTCTGTTGTGAAGAGTCATATTATCGGCACAGATTCCAAATGAGGAAGAAAGATTGAAGGAAGATGATGAATATACACAGAAAAATAAAACCGTATCAAAGACTGATACGCGAGGAACACCGCATTTTACTGCCGAGAAATAGAGTGTTTCCAAAACTTTTAAAACTAATTGTCTCCTTTAGCACATGAGAGATGATTCAAGTCCGAGAAACTCTCTGTATATACCATGCCTTACCCGATCTTCTTTTTTTTTTTTTTTCAATAGAAATTGCGGACTAAACATCAAAGGCTTTGTCAAAGTAAACAAAAACTATCCCTGTGAATAGATGATTATTATTGCTTACATATAATTGTTTTGCCAGACCTGTTAGTACTGGATGACAGAAATGATTCTAAAACCCGCTTTGGTTTGTTGACCGAAATGTAACTGGGAATTTTGTGTAAGATGCCTTTCGAGAGGTTTACACAGTGTGGACGAAATTTGATAGTGGTCTATAGATTTTTTCCCCATATCATTTGGATCACCAAATTCAAAGAGTGGAAGTAGTTTGGCATTCTTCAAAGCTCGTGAAAAAAAGACGTTTATTGATGCAAAGGTTACAAAATAAGTGAGATGCTCGGATATAGCATGCGCAGATAAATTAAAAAAAAAATTGTTATCGATATTGCACCGATATTGTAATCACAGTGAACGATCTGTTGCCTGTACACTTCATAATGTTTAATTTGAAATTCAGTTTTGATTGTTCATGACGGGAGCCACTATATTGTTTTTGATCATGACAAATGATTATTTTTTTTGTTTTGAATGGTCAGCCTTAAGTGAATAATAATAACAATAATAATATTAAATACTTACATAGCGCCTATTCTCGGCTAGAGACCAAGCTCTAAGCGCCTTACAATCCACACTAACGGGCTGCCTACTTGGGTAGCGCCGACTGAAGAGCTGCCAGCTGGCGTTTCATTCATATGTTTCCCGTGTCATCCAGTCAATATCGTCCAATATCTTCACTCAATATCCTCACTTTCCTTCATTCTTTCCATTTCTCACGCAGGGTACATGCTATGTGTAACGTGTCATCCATACCAACGGCCAAACTGGCCTACTCTTCCGAAAGTTGGTGATGGGATTTTACGTGTGTGCCAAATGTTATGCGTGCGTTCACACACGGAACCTCGGTTTATAGTCTCATTCGAAGGACTGTATGGAAATGGAATCAGAACCAATGTTAACTCCGAGGGAAAAATCCCCTGTACCGAAACGGCCCGGCGGAGATTCGAACCCGCGACCCCCAGGATCACGAGTCCGGAGCTCTAGCAACTGAGCTTTTTCAGATGACAGATTTGTTTCAGGAGGAACATGTGATGCTGATTCGCCTCTTCCCCCCCCCCCCCCCCCCCCCCCCCCCCCCCCAAAATTCATTAATGCTTTCCAGGTGGATTTTGCTTTTGTTGTTGTTTTAAAAAGAAGAAATTAGATCACTAAAATAATATTTTTGACAATTTTTTTTAACAGTTACTTATATTGCGTTGTGCCTTAAAAACTAGAACTTTACCTTGTCGCCTGTAACAAATTTTCACGAATTCTACCAGGTTGATTTTTTTCAGTCAGCCACGTACTTTACCATATGCTCTAATTTGCTTTGGTGTGTGTGTGCGCGCGCGCGCGCGCGCGCGCGTGTGTGTGTGTGTGTGTGTGTGTCCTCTATTACCCTTCCCCCATCCGAGAGAGAGAGAGAGAGAGAGAGAGAGAGAGAGAGAGAGAGAGAGAGAGAGAGAGATGAAAATGAATCATTTTAAATTCTTACAAAGAAAACATCTAAACTCATTTCCAGTCAGAACTGTAAAATGCCACCCTGGGAGGAAATGCAATAGGAATTTCGGGACCGGTAAATCCTACCTGAATTTCTTGTGGAACATATGAACTTCATGCAATTATACTTCAGTCGCATGACACACTTGCACGTACATGCCACTGTCTGTGCCTCTGTGTGACAGATGAACGGGGTAGAGCAAGAAGTGGCATATGTTCGACATTTCTATGAACTTGCAGTACGCCTGTTCAGGGGGGGGGGGGGGGGGGGGGACCTTGGGAAGATAAAGACAGTCTTTCCATTGCAAATCAAGTTGACCTTTTCTCATGTTAGGGGTCATGCAGAGATCTGGAGAGTCGAATACTTGATGTGAATCGCAGCCAAGATACTGATCGGAATACTGACTGTGCATGACAATCGCACCGTTTCTGAACTATGTTTTAACTTGACTGAGAGGGCAAAATGTCTTTGGGTGTGCCCCATTAGAGGCATCTTTCTCATGTAAACAGCGGGGATAGTCTTGCTAAGCCTGAGCAGACACTGATTACCTCCCTTGTAGTTTTTCCTAACATCGTCAACTGTACCACCGTGTGAGGAAAAAAAAAAGACACGGGGGCAATTGTTTATCATTTAGATATCTTAAATGTCACTTTTTCACCAGTTTCAGTGCTTTTTGGTTCACATTGTATACAACGAGCCATGTCTTATGGCCGTTAGGGACGAAACACACCGACGGTAACATGTATTGTGTCGAAACAGAACTCGGTCACACAAACCAAAGGATGATTCATGATAAGAAGGAATAACATGCTTTCTATCTGACATCCTCTCTGTCATGGTGTCATGGGCAGGGGCTCGTCCGCTGTCACTGTGTTCACTTCTAATGGAATAGAGCTGCTCGCCGAGAGAGGAGAGTTCTACATGGAAATAACCGAGAAAATCACTAAGTGATCAGAGCGCATTCGTATTTATATGTCAGTCTTTCACACACAAGAAGAAGAAGAGAAAAAGAACGAAAAGACGAAGAGAAAAAGAGGTACAAGCAGGAGGAGATAGTCGTAATTAAAAAAAATTCAGTTCTCTAGCACCAAAAGTAAATCGGCGTCTTTTTTCTTTTTTTTAGATTAATTACTTAGAATTTTCTTTTTTTTACAGAACACAGCATTTTTGCTCAGTCCGGTACAAATATTTAATGTGCACATCAATTTATATGTAAATAAAAGAAACATGAAAAAAAGGAAAATAAACGAGCACAAAGTTTAACAACCTAGTTTCTCATTTCATCATCCGCACAAACAGGAAAAGGGTTGTAAAGATTAGAAATGAGAGAGGAGGATTTTCTAATTTTGTCCCGTCTTTTACTGTCCCCTCATACAGCATAATCAGTAAATGTCATCTGTCACTCACAGTGGGAGAAGGAACCCTCACTCTCCCCAGCCCTACAGAACAGCAAAGTAATCTTTCTTGCTTCAAAGATTAGGAGGACCGTAAACGGTTTAAAAAAAAAAAAAAAACTTCACAAGGTAACTTCCATGGGAGAGTCGAGGTTGGTCAGACCATTTGTGACGTGTAAGGACGGATCGTGTGGTCCTCTAAGGGATGAATTCAGGCAGTGTTCTCTATCCATTTAAAACCAGTCCTCTAAGGGATGGATTCAGGCAGTGTTCTCTATCCATTTAAAACCAGTCCTCTAAGGGATGGATTCAGGCAGTGTTCTCTATCCATTCAAAAACAGTCCTCTAAGGGATGGATTCAGGCAGTGTTCTCTATCAATTTAAAAACAGTCCTCTAAGGGATGGATTCAGGCAGTGTTCTCTATCAATTTCAAAACAAAGTGACTTCTGATTAAACTTCACCTGCACTCTCTTTCTTATCACCGGCTTAAGGAGCAACTTTCTGGGCTACTTATTAAAAAAAATGTGTAATTTTCTAAGCATCGTTAAAAACACTTAAGAATAACTCAAGCGTCACTTTTCTTAAGTTTATGCATTTATACAAGCTTGTTCCCTGAGTGACAGACAAGATTAGAAATCTGATCAAACATGAAGCGATGCAGGAGTAATGAAGAGACTAACACTTCTGAAATGTCACACACCAAATACCCTCGTTCATCACACACCCTCATTCCTCTCCTTCTTCTTCTTCTTCTTCTTCTTCTATTAGTATGTAATTATCTTTACTACAATTACTGTTATCATCACTGTTGGTATTTTCGTTATATGACCATACTATCGTTATCAGTATTACGATTACTAGTAATAGTAGCAGTATTTTTCTTTATTTCATTATCATTATCATTATTGTTGTTTTGACCCGTGTTGTCTCCCCGTCGGCCTCGGTTTCATTCCGTGATTTTGGTCGTTCATCCAAGATCAAATTTTGCACCCCGTTCGAAAAGATAATTGACTGTCTGTCCGGCCTTCGTTTTCTTTGTTTTGAATGATATTTGTCTTGGCTGAAGAAGACTAAACAGGTCGAAACGCGTTACATTTGTTTCGTAATTTGTTTGTTCTTTCGTTTGGCGGCGCGGTAATTCCGCCTTTTGCTCTTGTTTCAGTTTCCACCTGTAGTCACACTATTTGAAACCATGATGTAGAAAGCTGAGAGAGAGAGAGAGAGAGAGAGAGGAGAGAGAGAGAGAGAGAGAGAGAGAGAGAGAGAGAGAGAGAGAGAGAGAGAGAGAGAGACAGACAGAGACAGAGAGAAAGAGAGAGAGAGACAGAGAGAGAGACAGAGAGAGAGAGAGAGAGAGAGAGAGAGAGAGAGAGAGGTCTTATGGGTAGAATGTATCCCCATGGAGTTTGTTGTCAGCTTGTCATACCATTGTCTATATACTCCATCCAGCAGGTCCCGACCAACTGTACACACATATTCACTCTACATCTCATGAGAAAACTAAAACCGCTTGCTTACGGTTCCCGCTTTGTATTATCTTTTTTTCCAACCAGAATTCGCTGCCCGATGATTTACATGACATAGAAAATAAACGCTGCCGAAAAAAAAAGGTGTTTAAATTTTACATTTTAACAACTGTTTTATTCAGTAATCTCCCTTTCGCCTCCCGCCATGCTGTGATTTTTCTGCCATTTGCAAATGGTCCAACCCACTGTTTTACTCGTTACTCCATATGCGCATGTCTATTGATAAGGCAAATGTTGACTGTGGCTTTCGTGGTGCTTTACCACCCACCTTACAGGTATACCTGTTAATGTCAATGGGTTTTTTTATATAGCTATGAACGATTAATTTTGAATTCTGGCTATTCACGTGTGTATGTATGCAAGTTGGTATTTCATATTTTCCCCTCTTATCTCTGTTATTCCTGAATAAGGCAGTATGTAAATTTGACCTTTATTATTCTAAGGTAAATGAGAGTGGAGGACACGGAGAATATGGGTTTGCAGAGGGGGGGGGTGGGGGGATACATGGTACACGGTTCTGCTACCAGACTGCGCGTGCGTGTGTTAAGTAAGGAAAGGTAATGTTGCTTATAGTCCAGCCGACTGCAAACGCGTGTGTGTGCGTGTGTGCGTGTGAGTGTGATATCTAAATGCTTTTCTTTACTGTTTTTCACGTCTGTTTATCTTTAACTGGGAGCGAGAAGTAAAACCATCCATCAGATAACTATTGTTGTATATGGCATCAAATAAATAAATAAGGTTTTTAATCATTATTAGATAAATCAGATAACTACTATTGGATATGGTGTTATATACATGAAGTTTTTATAATTATTAGATAAATAGAAGGAAGGGAGGCGGGGAGGGGGCGAAAAAAGTGTGGAGGAGAACAGAAGAGGAATGGGGATATAAATATAGTGTATGTTTTGTATTTGTAGTTCTAAGGTCTGTGACTCTCTCTCTCTCTCTCTCTCTCTCTCTCTCTCTCTCTCTCTCTCTGTTAAAACTGGATGAAATAACGTGCGCGCACGTTATATATATATTTTTCATTTGATTATTGTTATCATTTTTTCAACCTAGGAGTGAGAAATCAAAGGACCGCTTGGAGCTCTCGGCACAGCCTTGTTTGTTTGTTTTTTAGGATGCCATTAAGATGTCAGAGGTTTGTTGTTTACCTACCATTAGCATGTCAATAGACTGGCTACATGTCGTGATTTGCTTTTGTTGAGTGTTCGTTTTGTCTTCTTTTTTCTTTTATTTCTGTGTTTGTTTTGTCTTCACCTTTTTTCTTTTATTTCCCGTTTCATTTCCCATTCTTTTTTTTCATTTTATTAGAATTTGTTGTTGTTGTTGATGATCGGTCCATTGTAGATGCGAGTTTTTTTTTTTTCCTGTTGTTTTTTTTTTTCCTGTACGAGTTTGACTGCCCTCGAAAGGGTTTGTGTCGTCAGCTGGGCTATAATGATTAAACTGTAGACTCTCTCTCTCTCTCTCTCTCTCTCCTCTCTCTCTCTCTCTCTGTGGTCTGTGTCGTGTGTGTGTGTGTGTGTGTGTGGTGTGTGTGTGTGTGTGTGTGTGTGTGTGTGTGTGTGTGTGTCTGTGTGTGTGTTCGCGTGCGTGCGTGCGTGCGTGCATGCGTGCGTGCGTGCGTGCGTGCGTGCGTGCGTGCGTGCGTGCGTGTGTGTGTGTGTGTGTGTGTGTGTGTGTGTGTGTGTGTGTGTGTGCGTGCGCGCGCGCGTGTTCTCTCTCTCTCTCTCTCTCTCTCTCTCTCTCTCTCCCCCCCCCCTCTCTCTCTCTCTCCTCTCCCTCTCTCTCTCTCTCTCTCTCTCTCTCTCTCCAGTTTTCATCGATAACATAACATGACCAGTATTGGTCGCTTTCGACTACGCACTTAGACCCAGCTAAACCGGGGACCCATTTGTTTCAAATGCGGCATTCTTTTCCATCTCCGTCTCTTTGATTTATGTTTATTATGAACGTGTCGGGCAAACGCGATTTTGCCGAGAATCTGTCAGCTTTGTTCCCGCCATTCGTAGATCACTTGTCAGGGAGCTGATAATTTGTCAGAAACGCCAGGAAGTAGAAGCAACTTGACATTTTACCTCCATCAATGGGTTCAGTAACACAACTTAACATGGAGTGGTCAGTCTACCACTCAGTCATTGAGACTCTTGGGTGTATGCTTTTTCAATGACAGTTTTTTGTTTTGTTTTCGGGATTGTGTGTGTGTGTGTGTGTGTGTGTGTGTGTGTGTGTGTGTGTGTGTGTACCAAAGCCACTTTACTTCTTTCGTTGCTTTTCTCCCCGAATCATGACGTCTGATCGGTTGAATGGCTGACTTTCATTTTTAATAAATTAACTTTTAGTTGTCTTCCGTGTTTGCTCATCTTTGGAAGACGGATCTGTGTTGAACAATCACCGTAGTAATAAAAGCAAACTTATTTTCGATCCATT
This sequence comes from Conus betulinus, assembly GCA_016801955.1. Lineage (NCBI taxonomy): Eukaryota > Metazoa > Mollusca > Gastropoda > Neogastropoda > Conidae > Conus > Conus betulinus. The sequence goes on from JADBJO010015170.1 coordinate 32,452, forward strand.
CGATATGTTCAGATTTTGCATCATCCCCTCCCCACGTCACGTGTGTGTGTGTGTGTGTGTGTGTGTGTGTGTGTGTATGTGTGTGTGTGTGTGTGTGTGTGTGTGTGTGTGTGTGTGTGTGTGTGTGTGTGTGTGTGAGTGCGTGCGTGCGAGCGTACGTGTGTGCGTGCGTGTGTACACCACTTCTATAACTACAACCACAATCACAACCACCATCACCACCACTACCACCAGCATGAATACCACAGCTACCATTGTGAGTAATAAAGATATCGCTGCTATTGATATTCCCGTGGTAGCTCGTCATATTTACACGGAGAGTGCGTAGCTGTTGTTAGCAGCTCTCGTATGCCACTAGCTATGATGGGAATAGATTGGTCTATTCGCCCATGCTCTCAGATGTCATGTACCATAAATTACTTCGTCCGGTGTCTCCTGCTGGTAGAGCCCCTCTGTACAACTCTGGGTGAATGAGAAGGGTGCGGGGGGGGGGGGGGGGGGGGGGGGGGGGGAGGGCAGGGAGGAGTACAGATGGGGTTCGGGGAATGATGGGGAAATGTGTGTGTGTGTGTGTGTGTGTGTGTGTGTGTGTGTGTGTGTGTGTGTGTGTGTGTGTGTGTGTGCTGAGGACGACGGGAGAGAAGGCATTCGGTTGAAAGAATATATTTCAAACGAGGAAAAGCAATTACGCTGATTAAGATTGATCAGAACTAGCAGCAGCAGCAGCAGCAGTAGCAGCAGCAACAGCAACAGCAGCAGCAGCAGCTGCTGCAGTAGTAGCAGTAGTGATGGTATGTGGTGGTGGTTGTGGTGGTGGTGGTAACAGAACTTGTAGTGGTAATAGTAATTATAGTTGTGACAGCAGTGGTAGAAGTAACAGCTGCTGCAGTAGTAGTGGCAGTAGTAGTAACGGCAGCAGTAGTGGGTATTCCTTGGGTTCATTCATTCTTTTCTCCTCTTTCTCCCCCCTACCCCCCCCCCCCCCCTCAACCCCAACCCACCCCTTCGTCACACACTTTTTTGTTGTCTGTATATCTTCATTGTTGACGCACACTTTACATAAAGCTTTACAACGTCGATATCATCTAAATCCAGCAATCTTTACTGTGCCCCACATCTCTGCATTTGTTGTGGTTATGGTTGTGGTTGTGGTTGTTGTTGTGTTGGTGGTGGTGGTGGTGGTGGTGTGTGTGTGTGTGTGTGTGGCGTGTATGTAGGATGAGAACAACAACAAAACAACCGCAACAGCCAGAACAAAACGTGCGTGTGCGTTTGTGTGTGTGTGTGTGTGTGTGTGCGTGCGCGTGCGTGTGCGTGTGCGTGTGCGTGCGCCCGTGCGTGCGTGCGTGTGTGTGCGTGCGTGCGTGCGTGTGTGTGTGTGTGTGTGTGTGTGTGTGTGTGTGTGTGTGTGTGTGTGTGTGTGTGTGTGTGTGTGTGCATGCGTGCGCTCCTGCGCACGCACCTGCGTGGCTGTGTGTGTGTGTGTGTGTGTGTGTGTGTGTGTGTGTGTGTGTGTGTGCGCGCGCGCGCGCGCGTGCATGCGTGCTTGCGTGCTTGTGTGTGTGTGCATATGTGTGTGTGCATGTGTGTGAGCGCGCATGCGCGTGTGTTCATGTGGTGTGTGTGTGTGTGTGTGTGTGTGTGTGTGTGTGTGTGTGTGTGTACGCACGCGGGCGTGCGCGTGTGTGTGTGTGTGCATGTGTGTGTGTGTTTGTATGTAAAAGAAAAGAATGACAACTGAGCAGGAACAGCTCAGTTGGTAGAGTATCGGACTCTTGGGGTTTGCGGGTTCGCATCTCCGCCCGGCCGTTTCGGTACAGGGGGATTTTTCCCTCGGAGTTAACATTGGTTCTGACTCCATTTCCCATACAGTCCTTCGAATGAGACTATAAACCGAAGTTCCGTGCATGAACGCACACACAACATCTTGCACACACGTAAAATCCCATCACCAACTTTCGGAAGAGAAGGCCAGTTTGGCCGTTGGTATGGATGACACGTTACACATAGCATGCATCTTCCCCGAAGTTGGAGAATGGCTGCCTCAATGGCAGGATAAAAAAATGGTCATACACAGAAAAGTGTCAGAATAGTCAACATGATGATTGTGAACACTAAAAGAAAGAAGAACGAAAACAACAGTAAAAGCAACAATAACAACAACAACCATCTGTGGTCGTCTGATACGTTAATGAATGTATATAAATCGAGCACATCGAAGTAAGGGTATAGTTATAGTAGCATAATAAATATGCTCGAAAAAAGTGCTTCATCCAAAAAAAAAAAAAAAATCATTGAAAAATTCAACACAAATATCACTGTCAGAAAGTGAGCTAGTCTTTTAAATTGAAAAAAAAAAAAAAAAAAGACGAAGGAAAAAAAAAAAAGGAAAACTGTACCACTATTGTTAAGAATGCATAGAATGACGTTGTTGATGATGGAACTCCTACCGGTGATAACTACAGGCATCAAGTTCAAAAACAAACTGAAAAATACATCAACTTCAGAGATCTTCACATTGTACAGTTCTTACCCATTCGATGCGAAAGCTATCCAAACAGAGCGACACCTGCCGCTGATCCAGACTGATTCGTCGTCTGTAACTTTCTGCTGGGGGGCTTTGACACACTTGAAAACCTCGAGGACGAAAACAGTTTGTAGTCACTCACTATGGTGAGTCAGTGAGTCCTTGTTGCACGTGATTAGACACAAAGTGAAGGATCGAAACGACTGAACACCGTCACACAATACTACTACTACTTCTGGGATGTTTTCATGCGTCCTATTTACCCTCACCGTATCACCATGGCGAAGCTAGGTATTAGGGAAAAACGATTTAATAACAGCAAAAACCGTCGAACTGACAGCATAAAATCATATGCTCTGACAATTTCTGAGAGAAAAAAAAGTTCTCCCTCTCGACCTAAAACCGATTTTCTTTACTGTCACACCTGAAGTATATGGCGTCTGGCAAGTATAACAGAAAGTTCTGTATTTATTCACTTGCTGTATTTCACGTTTTTTTTTTTTATTGTAAGCATTTGACGTTATCTTCCGCCTTTTTTCCGACGTTTTGATAAAACATCATGTTTAGTGAACAAAAAGTTTTGTGTTTCCATTTTTCTCACATGAGCAATACTAATTTAAGCAAACACTGTGAAAAAAATCGTCTCAAGTTATCACAGCAAAACACGTTTCCCTTGTTTACAACAGCGGTTTTAACGTTTCATGCCTGGTACAGAAACCATCCACTGATTATTTCCTACAGGTATATCATTCTGGAACCAAGTCACTGTCGTCATTCTACCAGGAAAACAGAAAACATGTTTCCCTCGTTCACAGCGACGGCTTTCCAGTTTTATTGCCTGGTACAAAAACTATCCACCAGTTATTTCCTTCAGGTCCATCTTTCTAGAACCATCTCACTGTCGTCGTTCTTCAGACAAGGCCACAAAATGGGGTCCAGCGATGGTGACGACCCACAGACAGAAGGAGACATCCCGACAGCCTAGGAAGAACCAAACCCAAAGACCAGAGTCACTTTAAACGACTACAAACCACAGGGCAAGAAGTTCTGGAACAACAATGGTCCTTGCGCGCCACGAATTGTCACCATGACCGGCTGGAGGGTGCAGGGAGCTTTATAAAGCCATAACCAGGCTCGTACTCTACAACCTACGGTAGTAGTAGTAGTAGTAGTAGCAGTCGTAGTAGCCGGAAAAAAAGCCCCCCTTCCACGCTTTCCCCCATTGCCCCTCCTTCCACCCCTTCTTGAAAAAAAAAAGGACGACGAAAAAAAAAAAAAAGCTAAAAAAAAACCCCCACCACCAATGTAAAATGAATAGGATAGGAATGGACGGGCGAATCTCTACTGTGATGCTAAACAGTTCATTATTTATTCATAGCTCCCGGCACCAGCGCCGACAGCAACAACAGCAGCAGCAGCAGCAGCAGCAGCAGCAGCCCAGGAAGCACACAAACAAGCAGCCGGACTGGCCCATGCCAGCCAGCCAGCTCCTCGCCCTGGTGACAGGAGAAGGGGGTGGGGTGGGGTGGGGTGGGATGGGGTGGGGGTGGGGTTCAGGTATTGTGTGGCGTTGACAGGAGGGGGACACGCCTGCTGCTCACTATCCCCCAGCCCCCCCCCCCCCCCCTCCCCCCCTCATCCCAGGTGCTGCTGCCAGGCAAGCTGAACATGACGCGCAGTCCCGGTATGTCGAGGTTGAGGTGCTGCTGGTGCTGGGAAAGTAACGGGGAAAACCGATAACCATCACCAGAAAAAAAAAACTGAAAGAAAACTAATAATGAAAAAAAAAGGTTGAGGGACAGGAGGAGCTGGAGAGTGCGGAGGGACGGGTGTGGGGTGTGGGATGGAGGGGAGGGGGAAGGGATGAAAAAAAGCCAACAGCTTGTGGCCGAACAAGACTGATACCGCTAGGCATGTCACCAATAGGAACGCTTGGGACAAACAAAGTGTTGAGCATGCGTCAGAAGGAGAGAGAAGGAGAGAGAGAGAGAGAGAGAGAGAGAGAGAGAGAGGACGGAAAGAGGAGGGAAGGGGGGGGGGGGGGTTCTCTTCGTTTGATCCCTACTCCTTCCCCTCTCTACCGTGAGTCGGACCAGTAAACAGAGATACAAGATCAACAATGTGTCCAGCAATCGATCGACCCATAGTCCCATTTCCAATAACAATTGTCCAATCAGCATACCGTTCGTGTTCACATATCCCCGATCTCCATGGTCGTCTCGGGGTTGAGAATTTCAACTGAAGAAAACCGTCAACAAACACACTGCGTGAAAAAAATGCTTTGTATTACAAACACTGCGTGAAAAAAAGCTTTGTATTACAAACACTGCGTGAAAAAAAGCCTTTTCTCTTTAAAATAACACGAGAAACCCTGGTTTTAACAACCTTTTTACAGTGTTTAGAAACCTTGAGTTAAGACGCGTTTTATAAACTGAGACACCCTTTCAAAAGCTTTTGTAACATTGAAAACCATGGATTGAAAAGCCTTTCGTATTTTTTGACACGTTTGGTTAAAAAGGCTTTTTATTTTCCAAAGTAATAAAAAAAAGCCAGAAGAAAAACTTAAAAGAGAAAAAGACCTGTTTTCGTTAAAAAAGAAAACACGTACAAAATCATTAAAGACTACAAAATCATCCAATACCCCCACTCTTTCATACGTATAGTAGCCTAACCATACACATACAGTACTGATATATAGGCACCATAAAGAAAGCACACCCACCCAGACCAACACATACTCAAACAAACATACACCCCCCACCCAAACCCACCCACCCCCCCCCCCCCCCCCCCCCCCCCCCCACTTACCCTCTAATCCCCACACCCGTACTTTTATTTCATTGTCTATTCAATTAATCAATTAATTAATCACCATTCAATTAATGAATCAATTAATTGGTCTATCTATTCATTTTCAAAATTCTATCTATTATCATTATTCTTTTTGAGAGAGAGAGAGAGAGAGAGAGAGAGAGAGGGGGAGGATGGAAAGAGAAGTAAAATCAGGCAGAGACAGTACCGTATGCAAGTCATGCACTGATTTTTACTGACTTACAGCGCTTCAAAAACTTAAAACAAAACAAAACCAAACAAACAAAAAAAAAAAAAACATGAGAAAAAAGCGCTGTGTGTGATGAGGAGGAATAAAAAAAAGTTTGTTGTTTGATAATAATAATAATAGTGATAGTAACAACAACAATAATGATAATAATAATAATGATAATGATGATGATACTACTACCATCCCTACTACAACTACTACTGCTGCTGGTGCTCCTACTACTACTACTAGTAAAGCAGAAAGATTAGTCGTACAAACATTATATCATAAGATGTACATACTAGTAAGCAGTTTACTCTGTCATGAATTGGGATGATGTCTTACGTACACAGACTGCTTTTTTTTCTTTTTTTCTTTTTTCTTTTGAATTGCACATCTCTCTTTCAGCACAAGAGGAAAAAAAAACAGCCCTGTGGAGCTTGAGCAACGCTGTGAAATCTGCTTCAAATATAAAGAAGATCTTAAACGAACAACTGAATCATTATGATACACACACACATACGCACACACACACATATATATATATATATAACTGAACAATTAAGTAGTGGGGGAAAACAAGTGCAGGTTAACAATTCTTCCATCATTATAATAATGATTTGGCAAAGATTAGAAATTGAGAGGGGAAAAAAAAATTTGAAGATGAAATAAATGGGGAAAATGTATATCATAAATATGAAAACCCCTTCACTAGCTGCATGAAGAAACTATCGCAATCCCTCCCGAAGACAGATCTATACGTGTCGCCTGCTCCGAGGCCTTTCGTCCGCTGGATCGGACTCATCAGGGAGACACGGCTGATTGTGTCTGTGCTCTTGGCGTCAGATAGAGACACACCACAGTCTATAATTCTGTGGTGTTCCGACCGCCAAGGGGTCAAAAAAAAGAATGCAACAGCACCCCCAAAGCAGCCAATGAAAGGTAACAGAATTAAACAAAACGAAGTTTTTGGAGAGGAAAAAAGTTGTTGAAAACTAAAAACATTACGCAAAAACAGTATAAAATGTAAGGGACAATCTCTGAGCCTATGCTTGAGGATCCATTTAAGGATATATATATAGTCAATGGAAGTACCGCGTTGCAAGCAGAACAAGACAAGTTCTTCAGTATAGGGAATGTTCACACGGGAAAGACCTGCTAAACATTGCTTCCGAAGAGATAATCTCCCCTTAATGTACCTGTTTCAAGCGGGAGATTGAACCCAGACACTTAGATCAAGCGAAACATGCTTTGTCCACTACATCAATCAGGCCCCTCATTAAAAAAAAAAAAAGGAGCTAAGAGTGTTCTTGTTCCCCTTCTTCTGTCTTGACATAAACAGCCACTGAAAAACAGCTGCAGAAGGAAATCGTACCCCGTTACACGCCAAGCCGTGGGGCGGAGGTGGGGGTGGGGGGTTGGGGGTGGGGGGAATCTAAAGTAGAAGGCAAAAAAAAAAAAACCTATCACTGCGGGCCGATGAACAGGGTGACGGCAGTTTATTGGTGACGCGTGATGCCACCACGGACCAATAGAAACGCGGCACCGAGGGAACGAACCGCTGCGCGTGCGAGACCAGGCGGCGTGGCACACCCGATGACGACCCTCGCTCACCCGTGCCAGATGGGAAAGGAAAAAAAAAAACAAAAAACAAAACAAAAAAAAAAACTGGTTTGCCGTTTTGAAGCCTTCCTCTTGAAACGATAACTGTCCGCCTGGGGTTAGATCGACCGACAGATATTGTGGTGACCCCCCCCCCCCCCCCCCCCCCCCCCCCCCCCCACGGCCTCATTCCCCCTCTCTCTATCATGTGTGTGTGTGTGCGCGCGCGCGCGCGCGCGCGCGCGCGCGTGTGTGTGTGTGTGTGTGTGTGTGTGTGGTGTGTGAGAGCGCGCGCGCGCGCGCACGCGCAAGTTCATACATGCATGTGTGTTTGTTGAATTCTGAAAGATAGTTTTCAATGTGAGGTGACCATTGGCAGAAACTGAAACAAATTTTGAAAGGAAATGAAAGGAAATCCGCCAGATACCAGGGGCAAACAAATTATAAGCCCAAACACGACGCGTTTCGACCTCTTAGGTCTTTTTCAGGCAAGATAAACAACATATCAGGACAATGGAAACGCAGAACGAGCCATCGCTTAATATTAACAAATTTGGCGCAAGATGGAAGGAACATCATATGAAAAGTCATTCCCCAACCACAAACAATAAAACAACAAAAACAACAACATACTGTTTTAAGATGGGAAATAAATTCCAGCTGCGCAAAAGCCTGCAGAATGTTCTATGCTGCTCTTTTCTTCTTCTTCTTCTTCTTCTTCTCATTTCTGCTTGTTTTCACACTTTTTTTTTATATATATAATTTTTGTTTCAGTTTATTATTTCTTTCCCCAAGGAGCCAAAGCCTATTTCTTCCTAGGTGGAAATTTGTTTTTCTTTAGGATCCCAAGTTACAATACATTTGGTTCTCTGTCTACTGATAACACACACACACACACACACACACACACACACTTTAGTCCGACGGGCCAGTTGACTGAAATATGTTAGGATTGCGTGGGTGTCGAGGCATTTAATTATATTTCACTTCTTTTTATCTTATTTCATTTTAATCTGTTTCATTTCACGTGACTTTATTTTCTTCTTTGCTGTGGTCGTTGGCTGCGCCAGTTGTGGAAGTCAGGCTGGCCACTTGCAGCGTGTTCGGCTGCGGTGGCCGCATCAGGGGCGATAGTGTTATAGGAAGTTGAGAATTGTGTCCCTTTCAATCATTAAGGAAAAACTGTATTATTATTATTATTATTATTATTATTGTGTTGTTATTCAATGATAATAATAATAATCACAATAATAACAACAGCAACTACAATAACAAGACTAACACGAGATTAGATTTTACCTGCGTCGCTTTGTTTGTTCGTTTGTTTGTCAGTTGATAAGATTACACAGACCAAAAAAAAAAAAAAAAAATACAGAGCAAGATGTTTGTGAAGCTTGGTTGAAAGGTGGGGTGTTGCGACGGGACAAACCCGTCAATCTGTGGTGCGGACCTGGGCTCCCCGGAGGACCCTTCTATTTATTCTTATTACTACTATTTTTGTTATCATTATTGTCATGATTGTTATTATTATTGTGGATAAATTTGTTATTATAATTGGAAAAGACAATACACAGTAAGGATAATACAAAAAAAATTTTTTTTTTTTTTTTTTGGTGGCATCAGTTGTCGGATCGATGGTGCACTTAAGGCGGCAGTGACCTTTCTTTTTCTTTTCCTCGTAAGCCGAAGTCCACCTCTTCATTTTTTTTTTTTTTTGGTGCTTCACATTGTCCTCTTCATCTCCCCCTCCCAACCCCCAAAAACAACAACAACAACAAAAAGCGGAAAAAAAAAATACAAAGAATTAAATCTGATGGTAAAATACGCTACAACAGTTGAGGCTAGAAACCAAGGAACATACAGATTAAGAACAATTTTGAATATGAAAATGGAATACAATTCATCATGAATTATAAATAATATCAATAATAATAAGTATTGATAGGTAAATGAATAAATAGAATCAGTAACAATGTATACATTGAATACAACCAAATAGGTGAAATGACATACAACTGTTCAATACAGTAAAAAAAAAAAAAAAAAAGCGGAACGTAAATGTAAGATAAAATGGAAGAAAATGAAATGAAAAAATAAAGAATATGTAAAGAAGTCTATGTACATATCAGAAAATAACAGTAAGAAAACGGAGTCAGTACATAGGTAAAATTAAGTGATTAAATCGCTAAATAGAGGGAAGGTAAACAATAGAGAGAGAGAGAGAGAGAGAGAGAGAGAGGGTGGGGAGGATATTAATAAATGACGTAAATACTTAGTATAGTGGTCATGTCTGGGGGGGGGGGTGGGGGTGGGGGAGGGGGAGATGCGTTGCGGTGCTGTGGGATTGGATAGGTAAACTACTTTTGGATGCTGATGCCATGTGGGCAAAGGGTCCGGAATCGGGAAATAAGAAGGGATTGGTTCATGAAAGTTCTGGTGCAAGGATCTCTCAGTAAGAAGACTACTTGCACAAAAACTGCGGAATCGATGTTCACGAACCATGGATGAAAACGATAGAATTGGGTCAAAGGAGGAACCGGTCATGTTTGGGCGTGGATCTGGGCAGTGGAACCGAGTCAAAGGGCAGATAAATCCACGATCCCTTCTTTCTTGGCGGAAATCTGCGTTCCCCAAAGTGCCCAGTTTTCCCTTTCTACACACTATCTGTTGAATCGATTCGGGCGTTGCTGTATCTTTTAGTCTGCTAAATATAAATAAAAAGTGTTACACGTCATCATTATTATTATTGCTATTATATTCTTCAGTAACAGCAGATCGATGTACGAAATTGCGCATTGAGTTTTGTGTTCATATATTTATCTGTCTCTTTATTTATCTATTTATTCATTTATGTATTTATTTACTTATCATTATCATTTATTTCCTCCAAGCAAATTTGCAAAAAACAGACGTCAACAAAGGTGACAGCCTGACCCTTTGCGTTCGTCTGGACTATAAGCAAGATGAATGGATTCTCTGTCTGTCTGTCTGTCTGTCTGTCTCTCTCTCTCCACCCACACACACACACACACACACACACACACACACACACACACACATATATATACACACACACACCCACACACACACACACACACACACACACATATATATATATATATAATATATATATATATATATATATATATATATATAATATAATAGTATAGGTGTGTGTAAAGTAAGGTGGGGAAATAGAAATTGGAGAGGGGAGGGGGCGGGGAGGGAAGGGTGGCTGGCGCTGTGATGCCGACGAGGAGTGCAAGCTCACAGATGGCGGGCAGGAAGGAAGGGACCCCGGACAGGAAAACCGGACGGCCGCTGCTGCTGCTGCTGCTACACTCCCCCCGCTGCCAGGCTGACGCCTCCCCAAACCAGACACTGGGCAAATAGGAAGGCGCCTCCCTCCACCCCCTCCCCCCGCCCCCAGGCCCTCCACCTTCCATCCACTCCCCCGTCTCTCTCTCTCTCTCTCTCTCTCTCTCTCTCTCTCTCTGTCTCCTCTCTCTCTGTCTCTGTCTCTCTCTTCTTTTGATCCAACCCACACCTTCTAACCAGCTCGAAGCTGTGCTTGTAACGGGACTATCATCACTCTCGGCACGTGCATCGGCAACCTTTGATTGCCATATTATTTTCTTTCAACTCGCACAGCCTGTCTGTCTGCATCACACAGCTGACACGTCCGCCCCCCCCCCCCCCCCCCCCAACCCCCCCCCCCCCCCCCCCAAAAAACAAACAAACAAAAAAAAGGTGGATGGACGCTAGGACTCAATCGATCATGAAAGTCAGCAGCGTGGTTGTTGTGTGTTGACGTCGACCACATCAGCGAGCCTTAAGAAAACCAATGAAAAAAACAAAACAAAACAAACAAACAAAAAAAACCCAAAGCAAAACAAACAAAAAACAAAAAATAAAGAAATATGAACGAATAAATATTTAACAAACGAAGAAAGAATAGTTGAAAATGAATTCACCTTGAGCAAGCCTGGCGAAACAGAATGGCTGCGAGAAGGAAGACGAGAACGGGGGAGACAAACAGAAGGAGAAAAGGGCGGATAGGGGTGGGGGTGACGAGGCATATTGGATGTAGTGAATAGAACAAACAGTACCCCCACCCCTGAAGAAAGCCGGAAATTATGACTACACTCTTGATAGCGGACTGACGCTGTTTGCTTTTTTGTTCACCAACCCCGCTCTCTTTATGAACACGTTAGCCCCTCCTCCTCCCCCTCCTCCCCTCTAAGTCCCTTTCCTTAAAAAATCCCAACACACCTTATCTGTTTCTTAACTTTCATTTGAGACGGCGTCACAAAAGCGCTGACCAAAGTCATGGCAGAACCCACCAACAAATCATCCCGTTGATCGGGTATGGCACTGTGGTTCCCTGCTTGACCGTAGTCAGCTAGGAGTCTCTGGACTCTTTGGCGCGGTGTTCAACTGTCAATTTGTTATATAATTCACCATCGGCTCATGAATTGTAACGGGTTATTTGTTAGTTGATGAGAGTGAAAGCAAACACACGCACGCGCGATTGCGCGCGCGCGCACACACACACACAGAGCAACGCGCGTGAACACACACACACACCCACACACACAACACACACACATACCACAAAAGCAGCGTGCACTCTCTTTCTCTCTCTCACACACAACACACACACACACACACACACACACACACCACACACACACAAGCAGCGTGCACACTCTCTCATACACAACACACACACAACACACCACACACACACACACACACACACACACACACACACACACACATACATGTGCGCGCGCGCGCCGCGTGTGCTTACGCACAGAAAAGACGGCAAGCCATAAGAACATTTTCCAAAAGTGAATGCTCAACACAGTTAATGTTATTATGAGGCATCCATCCCCAAAACACATACACACTTCCATATTGCAACACACGATTCTTTCTTTTTTTTTCAGTTCAGAAAGCTCACACAGACATTACATCACGAAGTAGTAATTTTATATGCATGTATATCCATCGCAGACTGTCAAGAGAACATAAATAGAAACACTAACTAACTGCTGCGCCCAAATGACCATGATACAAATGAATTTTTGAAAATGCAAACAAACAACAATCAAAATATGTCAATCCCATCACTCCCCCCCCCCGCCCCCCCCCCACGCGCTTGTCT
>JADBJO010015171.1:7500-32500 GCA_016801955.1 Conus betulinus
ATATTAGATGTCCACAAGAAATGTGAAGTCAGGGACGCCATTACACTGTTAGATGTCCACACGAAACGTGAAGGAGTCCAGGGAGGGTCATTACACTGTTAGATGTCCACAAGAAACGTGAAGGAGTCCAAGGAGGGTCATTACACTGTTAGATGTCCACAAGAAACGTGAAGGAGTCCAGGGAGGGTCATTACACTGTTAGATGTCCACAAGAAACGTGAAGGAGTCCAGGGAGGGTCATTACACTGTTAGATGTCCACAAGAAATGTGAAGGAGTCAAGGAGGGTCATTACACTGTTAGATGTCCACAAGAAACGTGAGGTCCAGGGACGCCATTACACTGTTAGATGTCCACAAGAAACGTGAAGGAGTCCAGGGAGGCCATTAAATTGTTAGATGTCCACACAAAAAGTGAAGGAGTCCAGGGAGGCCATTAAATTGTTAGATGTCCACACGAAACGTGAAGGAGTCCAGGGAGGTCATTAAACTGTTAGAGGTTCACTGTGTCAAGGGCACAGCATGATGGAAGACAAACCCCATCCATTCCTTCCGCTGCCATTTATCATTCCCATAAATCAATCTCTGGTCCCCAATAGTTGCCAGTGGACAGAGGGTTTTCAACCTGAAAACAAATCTGGTCACACAAATGGTTCGAACTCATGGCAGTCAGCTCTGTAGGCAAACGTTTGAACTCTCCAACTACAGGTCCCTCAGGGGTGGAGTGGATGGAGGGTAGGGGGAAATTAGTATAAGTCGGGAACATCTCTTGGGAAATAATCATCTTGGAAAAAAAAAAAAACATAATCAAGGCTATGACCAGGAGTGAGGGGAGGGCAAACCCACAGGTATTCTGGCTGGTATTAATCAAGCTTCTGCCTGAAAGAAGCACAAACTAGAGAAGATAGTCAAACATTTTTTAAGCGATACTGTGTGGTGCACAAAATAACTGATCATATGTAATTATGAAGTTGCCTTTTTCCTATGAATTTGAAAAAAATTTAAAAGGAACTGAAGACAAATTTTACTTTTTTTTCTAAACTGAATGAAACATATCTAAAAATCATACATCAGTAGCAATACATAGATTTATTTTCAAATGGACCAACATACTCAAACTGGTTGACCGAGTAATTCACTACAGGTTGTTTTGTTCTTTTTCACAAATTCATTTTTAAATCCTTTAACTGAGATCATATGAATGAAATGAGAATGAGGCTCATACTAGCTTGATTCTTTGTTTTGAAATGACACATTGAAAACTTGACAACATTCGCAAAGCATTCGTAAATATTTTCTCCCTGGGCATGCAGATAACTGCTCCTTTTTTCACAGGCTACACTTTAATTGCAATGTATTGCACGTGTATTGTGCTTTGCTGTGCTGCGTTGTACTACCTTGCACTGTACGGCTTTGTATACTTAAAATTTTCCAGTGTGAAATTCGAACTGCTCCACCCCACCTGACACCCTTTGTCCCTCGTCGGGAAAGCGTGCGTGCACCGCTATGACATTTTAACGGAAACCCCCGAAAACCAGAGAAATACCGGAAACACTTTTGAGACAAAGAATATAACAATTAGTTTTGCGTGTTTTGTGTTTACCTATATAGTGTACGCATGAGCGTGTGTGTGTGTGCATTAGTGTGCTTATGTGTATGCGTGTATGTTGTGTGTGTGTGCGTGCGACCACCAAAATTTTCCCGTAAAACGTCATACCCTGCATGCACAGGAGAGCGCTATTTCTGTATTTTCTCGACTTTGTATTTGACAACCTGTCAAAAGGACCCTTCCAGCAGAATTTAGCCATGGACATTTAAATCCTTTGTTACCATTTGTTCTTCTTTGTTTTTTTTCTTTTTTTTTTTTTGACTGTAATGTTGAAATCATGAAGTTTTGCAAACTCAAATTAGAATTCAAGTTCCACCCTTGGTGAAACAGACATCATAGATGGGGCATATGAGATTAGAGGCAATGGGTCTAGAGGTGACCAGAGCGCACTTTATCAGCACTAGATGACTTGGAGTCCAGCCTAAACTGACCTCTTTTCTTTATCTGCATCATCCCTGTCCACGTGTGGATCATCTCCTCTGTCTGAAGTGTATGCATTGGTCAACGAAAAACAGCTGTGCTGGTTATCAGAATGCACTAAGTGCACACTGGGAGGCTCTTCAAGCACACGTGAGGAGGGACAAGAGAAGTAGAGGTAGGGAGTGCATGTGGTTGGCGGGAGAGGGGTGGCGGGAAGAGGGGAATGGGATAGGGTGAAGGGGGGGGGGAGCGGCAGAAGGAGGAGGAGGATTGAAGGGGATTGAAGGGGGGGGGGAGAGAGGGGGAAGGAGAGCAGGCGGGAAAGGGGGGGGGGGGGGGAGTTGGGGTGGGTAGAGTAACGAGGGTTGTGTGCGCGTGACGTGACGGCAGAACGACTGTCACTAGAAGAGTCAGTTGGAAACGGGCAGCACAAGGAAAGAGACGGAACCTTCACAGTGGTGGTGTCTGTGACCTGTACAAGACCTTTGAGTAGTTTGTGAATGGTGCTTGGTTGCACTAACTGTCAGCACAAACTACATACATTCGAGCGCATTCTTTGAATAGATTAGTGATTTCTGGAATTGCTCTTTCTTTCTTTGATACAGTGGAAGATACAATAACAGACAAATACAGGACAAAGGTGCAGAAAAATCAAACTGAAAACCATGCAGTGGAGCGATGAATTTTTAATGATGAATTTAATGACTGCTTATATCTATAGGGTACACATGGCTACTGTTAGTTATTCTTTCCAGTACAAGGCTGATATAACATTAATTTGCTGAGAATTCAGGGATCATGTGTGTGTCATGTGTGTTTGTCGCTTTAGCAGTGACGAAATTGAGATTTTGTTGTTTTTTTGTTGTTTTTAGTGGTCTTTTAATCAAGGATGGTGAGTTGGTGTGTTTTTGTTGTTGTAAAATTAGAGTACTAAAGAGAAAACCTTAGATTCAGTCATCACAAATGGCACATGGGGTGAATATATTACTGTAATGAATGCTATTTTTTGACCTTCCCTTTTTTAAAACTCTCATTTACTCCATCTCTTGCTCTCAAAAGTATCACGATGTATCGTAAGCTCTGTGTGTGTGTGTGTGTGTGTGTGTGTGTGTGTGTGTGTGTGCATGCGTGCGTGCCTGTGCGCGTGCGTGTGTGTGTGTATGTGCGCGCGCGCGCGTATGCCTGTCTTATTCTTAATGCATGCGTGCTTTTCATTGTATGTGTGCGTGCGCAATGCATACATGCTGACGTACGTGTGTGTGTGTGTGTGTGTGTGTGTGTGTGTGTGTGTGTGTTCTTAGCATGGAATGTGGGTCAGTTTACTACCTGGTCAAAACCTGGAAAGAGGGCTCTGTTTTTTAAGCCCACCTTTTTCTTCGTAGATTCAGTATATTCATGTAGAAATCCTGGTACATATACTTTGTGTCGGAAAATTTTTAAATGGTTGATATAGAAAATGAACATGGACATTTCACATGAAAAAAATATCAAGGAGGATTACTAGTACTTTTAAGTGATAAAATGACAATAGTAGTTGTAGCATTAATAGTGGCTATACACACAGGAAGGGAGAAAGGAGATGAGGCAGAGTATTGTCGAACAACATGGTTGTAGTGGCAACAGTGTTAGTGGCGATGATGATGATGATAATGGTAATGACGATGATGATAGTAATAGAAAGAAGAAAAAAAAAAACAAAGAAAAGAAACCTTGGCTAGGGTAACATTAAATTGAAGTTATGCTGCTTTACTGACAAACAGGGTTTGAAATAAAAAGCATTAATTAAAATGTTAATGATAAAATTCCCGTGTGAAAGTATCTCATGAAACTGCATATGAAAAAATAAAATGCTGGTGTGATGCAGTCAACAATGTTTTTATATCATCTGTCAGTTCATAATACATAATATGACACATGACGCCTTTCAAAAATTACAGTTTTGCACTGTATATGTTGTTATATCCATATACACTTTGCTTCATTTTTTTGTGAAACAGTTTCAAACACTCATTATAAAGAACAACCTATAGTAGAGGGATAAGTAGAGAAGGGGGGAAGAGGAGTAGGAGATGGTGAAGTGAGCGAGCTGACACATCTTCCACATGAACACCAGCTGGTTGGTGTCCTCTGTCTTTTATTTCAAATTATAGTTGAACCAACCGACTGATTTGGACCAAAGGAAGCTAACCGACCTATTAAGACATAAAACAAAAGATGATTATAAAAACATGAGGTATTATTAAGAATACATATGTACCAGCCGCCATGGTGAAGTAGTTAGCATCGCGGACTCCGGCTGAGAGGTCGTGGTTCGATTGCCATCAGAGTCATGTGGGATGTTTCTGTTCCGAGCCCCAGAGTTGAGTTTGCTACAGGCTCAGTTGGGAAGACTGGGACCACACAGTCGAGTTTCATCTACATAATGCATACGTCTCCGAGAGTATTGCTCAAATTTCCTGACCAACACTGCATGTGTCTGTATCTCTCGGGCCTGGTTGACGCCAGGATATATTATGAAAGGAAGCGTAAAGTACAGCCCTGTCATGCCGTCTCAGACTGGAATGGAAAATCCCTAGCATCATCTTGATCATCCTCATTCTCATCGATCAGCATATAAAAAGTCTCAAATTCTGTGGCCCTTCATGCCCTGCTCTCATGGTGATCTCAGGTTCGGTGTCCTCTCCACGTCTGTGGACTTGGTTTAGTTTCGTCGGGGGTCACCGGTATCGGCGAGTCCATGGGGGCTGTCGTTGGACGGACGTGGTGGCGCCCACCGGAGGGAGAGGGGAGAGCTCACACATGCCGGCTCCGCGACTAAACAATTATTGTCGTCAGTAGGGGGGCTAAGTAGGTGGTGTCCTGTATATGTTAGATCAGAACAGGCGCTAGTGAACATCACTGAAGTGACGGGGCAGCAGTGCAGTGTCTTCTTCGGTTGGTTGCCTCTTGACGACTTGACACTGACTGCTCCCTGTGGATTGCCGGTGCAGGGGCTGCGGTGGGACTGACCGGGCTGTGGCTGTGGATGGGATGTCGGAATGAGCGGCGTGTGTGCAATGCCACTGAGATGGCACAGAAGATGGGACAGTCAAGAAAAAATATAAAAGAAATAAGTAGTAAAAGAATACATATGTTGAAATACATAATCATTCAACGTCAGGAATAGTTTGATACAGCGCATTCAACACAGGTTCAAAGTAGGGATGAGATCAAACATTAATAAGACACAAACCATTCAAACTGGGCCAAGACAAGTACCAAACGTTCATAGTGAAATCATGAAATCAAGCATTAAAACAATATTCAAAGAACACTAAATACAGACCCTGCAGCACATGAACATTATCAAAATGAAGGTGCAATGATTAAAGCAAAAATACACAAAAGGGCCTCCCTGTTGCGAAAGATAGGAGGTAAAAATGTATCTTTGCTATCAACAACACAATTGTATTATAATCATATTATTAGCAAAGTGGGCTCCCCCTGGCGAACGGCAGGAGATACGAACAGTCAAAAACCAGGATGATAAAGGTATGGGTAACAGTGTTGTCAAGAAACAGAAGAGACTCCCCGTTGCAAACGGCAGGAGTTACGAACAATGAATGAAATAAATGAATGGCCAATTTTCCACAGCAAGGCATCACCTGGACCGTATAGCAGTTACACAGTTGTATGAAAAATAGTCAGAAAACTGGAAACCATCACTCATCTGCGTGGTATCCACATATTTGATCAATTCTTTTTAAATCACACATCGCACATCAACCAGCCAACTAGATCTATTTTTCTTTCTCTGTAGACACACCCACCTCAGGACAGTGCTACTGCTCCTCAGGTTTCACTGTTATACTCTGGCCCATCAATGGCTGTTGCTTTTCAGCCCTGCAATGGACCCAGGGGTGTACATATAATGAACAAATAAACGCTCACAAACAAACCGATGCTAGAAACAAATAAGCAAATCTGATGAACAAATAAACGCTCAAAAACGAACCGATGCTAGAAACAAATAAGCAAACAGACCGACCGATGGCTACTTGTACACACATGAACCACATGAACGCACAAACAACCGAACAACATCCAAGTCATTGTCTTTATAATTAAAGAGCTAAATATCCTCGCGACCATTCAGTCGCTCAAATAATAAAACATTCAAAAAAACAGGTATAACATTCGTTTCTGGATAGGTAGCAACCCAGAGAGACAGAGGAATCATCAAAAATGACCTTCACTGACAGGATCTTATCTTTTTAAACAAGCCGACGCATGGTTTGGTCGCTGTGACTTAACCCTGTCCGTCTTGCCAGCCGCTAAGAGCGACGTGCACATGTTACTTTGTCTAGTGAACACCAGGAACCTGCAGGGTGCGCGTTAAACTTTATCCACCAATCACAATAAAAGACAGCAAGGCATCGCTTTGTATGATACTAACAATACAATCTGTGATAATACTGAATTGCTGTTTTCATGTTTCAGACTTACTGAATGCCAGTCCCTCTTCAGTTTCAGAGTTACTTGTATAAATAATGGTGTTAATTTAGTATTTCACATTTCTATTTAATAAGAACATGGATGTGAACAAGAAAATGTGAAAACAGAAATTTTGATTTCCATCTTCTAGTATCATTTCACTAGGATAGTACTCATCTGCCCTCATTCTGGGTAACTCAAAGCCAAATTACAGGCAAAAACCATCAACATACTTTTGCATTCTTGAACACGTGAATAACGGAATCAGCGTCACAGCCTTCACCGCACTCTGCTCAGTTAAGAAATGGCCTTAGAGCCAAGATGCTGGTAGTCTGCAGGCCTTCCAGCCTCTTTCAACGAGATCTTTCCAGACACTCCCTTTGTGGCCATCGCCACCTGAGTCACAATGGAACCATTTGAAGAATTAAATCCAAATGATGTCAGATCCGGCTCTGCTGGGCTGCCGTAATTATCTCCAAACCTGGAACTGACATTTTACCCCACACGGCCCGACAAACAATGGGCAGTCCATCATGTAAGTGGCTGGATCTGGAATGGCGGAGGGGGGCATCAGGACTGACCTTCAGACCCTGTGTCTAAGGCAAAATCTGACATGCGTCAACTCCATCGCCAACGACTTCCACCTGCGGTAATTTACCTCTCTAAGGCTGAAGCCTTACTCATCAAAGACAACACCAACATCGGCGTCATGAACTCCAGGACACTCACCTTGGCCTCTAATTGGTCTCTCCAGACCGATCCATCGAGATCAGCCATGGTCAAAGGGAGGCCCAAGCCCTCCTCAGCAAAAGTAACACCGATTACGGCATCGCAGAAGTCCAGTTGCTGACTCCCCAGCCTCTAATTAAACAAAGTTCTAAACCAGTCTGCCCAAACCAGCTGTAGCCACAATGTCTGTCGTCTGACCACAGTCTCCAGACATCTTAATAACTGACATTCCAAACCACCAGCTAAGCTACCCCTCACTGCCATCCCATCCATTAGGCGAAGCTGATATTTTGATATTTTGGGTCAACTCCCTCGCTGATGGTTCCCCTATTTGTGAAATGTTTTAAAATAGGTCCCATCCCACATTGAGGAATTAACTCCTGCAAACTCTCTCCTCTCAAAAATTGGGCAGAATCATGCCCTTTACAATTCGTACAGAAATAGAGAATTTCATTTGAATTATTCTAGTTCATCATCTTCTCTCTCTCTCTCTCTCTCTCTCTCTCTCTCTCTCTCTCTCTCTCTCTCTCTCTCTGTCTCTCTCTCTGTAGATAACGATGCGCACATGCGTGCGCGCTCCCGCACACACATACATACATACACACGCACGCACACGCGTGTGCACGTGCATACCCACGCTCGTGCACGTACGCACGCACACACGCGTGCGCCTTCAAGTTATCAACAGTGAACATAACTACCTGAAATAATAGGAGAGCAGTGGTGGAACAAACAAAGGGAGTGTCCTCCTCTCTAAGACACAACGACCTCAGGTTCTTAGTGAATCTAGCGTAAGATAATTATAGAACTAGAGAGGATTATGAAAAAATGCTTTTGGATATTCCTATCCCTGTTTGTTTTATTCCAGTCATTTTGATAACAGAAGGATGTTTTTCTGTAGTGTCATATCAATTTTGTCATCCCTTATTTGGCCAAGAGAGAGGTGTGTAGATTTCATTGTTGAATTAATTTTCTTCACTTCACTAAGGTAGCGTAGAGGTGAGTATAACATCCTGTTGTTTAGAGGGCCCTTAAGGACTTGGTCATGGCAGACCTGTGTACATTGGACTTCTGTAGCCTCATTTTCCTAGTCGTGTACTCTCTATAAGCATCACACAGTATTCCTTGGACAATCGGTCATGTCTGCTTCTCAGGTCACAAGCAGAATGGATCAATTGTCTACCCTAAGCTCAACTCTTCTGCAGAATCCACCTCCACCCAGCAAGAGAAGCCCAGCTGCTGCTGCCAAGGGAGACGACCACCATGGGCAGCTCAACCTTGTCGACTTACCAGACGTGGCGTTGGTGAACCTGTTCAAGATGCTGCCAGTCCCTGACCGAGGTCGCCTGGCGCGCACCTGTTCAAGGCTGTCTTCCTTCATGCAGTGCCCCTCTGTGTGGACTGACATCTTCATTCAGCTTCATGCTACGAATAACGGCGAATTGGTGGACGTCAGCTTCCTAGGTCCACAGGACAGCAGTATGGTTAAAAAATATGGAGCGTATTTCCAGCGCATTACCATTGTTTTTCCATCCAGGGATGTTTCACGGGAAGTTCATGACATGTTGTCTGACTTTACTGAGAGAGGAGTCAAACTGAAACTGATTGTACAGCTAAGTAGTAGCAGGACGGCAAGGACACGTCCGCCTTTACAAGCCATTTTACAATGTGACAGGCATGAGAGACGCATTCAGTTCGTCCATAAGCACTTTTAAATTTTCTTTTGATCATTACAAAATGAAATTGGAAATATGAGGCAGGGAACAGTAAACATTAAACAGTAAACAAGTGGGGTAGTTTTTGCTCCCATAAGGAAACCGAACACAGAGCAACTTTTATTCAAGACTGGCACAGCCTTTCAAACTTGAATAAAGTCAGACAAATACGAAGACAGACAATCTAATAGTGCCCCCCCCACCACCACCCCCCACCCCCATCCACCCCACTATTAGATTGTTCGTCTTTGTATTTGTCTGACTTTATTCAAGTTTGAAAGGCTGTGCCAGTCTTGAAAAAACGTTGTTGCTCTGTGTTAAGTTTCCTTATGGGAGCAAAAACTACCCCACTTGTTTACTGATCATTACAAGTTTTTTTTCAGAAACAAAGGAAGTCTACTGGTCTCCCAGATTGGACAGGTTTTGTGCCATGCTCACAGACCTGGTCTTGCCAATGCAATGGCTGGAATGAATGCTGGCAGCACTGTACGGTCTGTTCCCTACACCCACAGCAGCTCTAATTTCAAACTTTTCTGCTCAGAGGAGACTTAAATGAAGCCTCCATAACGCCAGTGAAGAACTGCTGCGTGAACTGTCTGATTCCTCGGGGAGGCGGAGCCCATTGCGCAGTCTTGTTCTCCAACACGTCGATGGGAGAGGGAGTTACAGTAGGACGGAGGCTTTCCCGCAGTTGTCATCAGCTGCTTGGAGCAAACTGACATCAGCGTGCCCTTCTCTGACCGTTGAATGTTATTTTGCCTGCCATCACATGCCCCCCTTGAGTCGAGTGATAAAACCGGAAACGCCGTTGGTCAAACTGAAAGTCACTCGTGGTGTGTACTCTGACACTGACAGTGTCCAGTTTGCCCAGGTGTGCACAGAACACAAAACCATCCTCTTGCCTCTCTGCTGGCATTACCCTTAGCATTGGGAGAACCCAGGAATACTTGGACAACAGCCCCACGATGGACTGCATGAGAGGCCTCCTGTACCCCCTCACACCTTACCCCCCCCACTCATCCCCCTCCCCAGGCAGTTGCATCTCTCATTACTACCGTACGATGGATTGAGCAACAGACCAAGAGATAGGCCCCCTCACGTGCAACCCCCGCACCCCCACTCACCCCACCCCTCACATTTCAATGCCCACCCCCCCCTCCCCGAGCAGCTGGTCACTAATGAACTAGACACTGAAAACGTCCAGGGCCTGGCGTTGTCTTGCTGCTGCAAAAGCAGTCAGTGTCAATGGCGTGCCACACGACGGTGATCCAATTCAAAGCCAGGCAAAGGCTATGTTGACTTCTTCAGTTAAAGACTAACGTGCATGAAAGACGTGTCCCTAAAAGCTTTCGCTATGAGGACGTAAAACTCAACCATTCACTTCCTCACTGTCTCCTCCTTGGCATCTCTGGTTCAGTCAAGGTGTTGCTGGGCCTCTCAGCCTTCAGGCCTGTCCAAAGTGCTCATGATGTTAAGTCGTGTGACTTTTTTGTGTTTTTGTGTGTAATTACTTTTTGTTAGTCAAGATAGAGAAGGCCTTAGTTGAAAGTTAGAATTCCTGGGAATGTCTTATAATTTGTAGTCAAAATAAATACTTGTGTAAATTCTAAGTGTCTGTTTATTGAAGGAATGTTATGTTGTATTCTGCCTTGTCCTATCCTCTCTCTGGTATGTTTCTGAACGTGTATGAAGAAGTTTCTCTAACATCTCACACTGTTCTATCAATCTGATACTAGCTCACTTTCAGCCTCGTGTCTCTGAGTGAAACGATTCGCTGTCCCTGTCTGTCTGTCTCTCTCAATAACTGTTTACATAGAAATATTAGCCAGTAGTCAGCTGCAGTGTTGATTTATTAACATCCCACAATTACTGTTGATTTAGTAACACCCCACGATTACCCGAGTAACATCCCCTAACACATCTGAGCTCAAATCCTTTTGTGTAATAGCTCTACGACCCTCACAACACAAATTCTGGTGTGTGCTTGTTGTCTCAGTAATTTATTCTGCTTGTATATTCACACACGTTGCTGAGCCGACCAGTCTCCCAAGCATGTAATGCCGTAACTCCGTCATGGAGAGTTTCGTGTCACTGCTATACTTGCATGCAAAGCGTGATACTTTTTTTTAATCGTACTCCCATGTTTTGAAAATAATTTTCTTGTTTTGTCATCAAGCGTGCATTGGTTTGCGGACACCATTACAGAGCTTCTTCTTGATTGATCAGCTTTGCTGTTTGAACTCGAGCATTGTCAGCACCTAAAAATTGTATAAAGCATTCTTGATTTATGCTGAACAATCCTGTAGTGGAGGAAAGCAAGTGCAGGCTAGCTATTCTTCCGTCGTATCGTTAACGACTTCACGAAGTAAAAAAAAAAAATGTGTGTGTGGCAGGTGAAAGAACAGGAAGAGAACAAAAATGTAAACCAAAAAAATCGGGAAATGCACACACACACACATATATATATATATAGCTAAACAATTAAGTAGTGGGGGGAAAACAAGTGCAGGTTAACAATTCTTCCATCATTATAGTAATGATTTGGCAAAGATTTGAAATTGAGAGAAAAAAAAATTAAAGATGAAGTAAATGAGAAAATGCATATCATATAAATATGAAAACCCTTCACTTGCTGCATGAGGAAACTATTGCAATTCCTCTCGAAGACAGATTTATATGTATCGCCTGTTCCGAGGCCTTTCCTCCACTGGATCGAACTCATCAGGGAGACACGGCTGATGGTGTTTGTACTCTTGGCGTCAGATAGAGACACACCACAGTCCAAACTTCTGTGGTGTTCCGACCACCAAGGGTTCGAAAAAGAATCCAACAGCACCCCCAAAGCAGTCAGCAAAAGGTAGTAGAATTAACCAAAACGAAGTGTGGAGAGGAAAAAAGTTGTTGAAAACTAAAACATTACGCAAACAGTATAAAATGTAAGAGACAATCTTTGAGCACATGCTTGAGGATCCGTTTAAGGATGCAAGGGAGATCAAAAGATATGGAACAGTCTGAGTGGTCAGCTCTGCTGTTCAATAACCCAAGCATTGTCAGCGGCTAAGAATTGTGCAGAACAACCTTCCCTTGGATCTCGTAAGAGATGCAATCACCCACTGATTGACCAAACAATACAATGCCGAACAATTAAGTAGTGGGGGAAAACAAGTGCAGGTTAACAATTCTTCCATCATTATAGTAATGACTTGGCAAAGATTTGAAATTGAGAGGAGAAAAAAAAATAAATGAAGTAAAGATGAAGTAAATGGGAGAATGTATATCATAAATATGAAAACCCTTCACTAGCTGCATGAGGAAACTATTGCAATTCTCCTCTCGAAGACAGATCTATATGTATCGCCTATATATATATATATATATATATATATATATATATATATATATATATATATCTTGAAAAATTTAGTAGTGGGGGAAGCAAGTGCAAGCTAACAATTTCTCCATCACTATCACTATAGTAATGACTTGGCAAATGTGTTGAAGAAAAAAAGGCTGATGGGGTGGGGAGTGGTATAAAGAAAATAAGAATGACAAGTCATGGAAATGCATCATAAATATAACATACTTCAGTAGCAGTCTATGCGAACCATTGTAAGCCATCTTGAACACAACTATTCATATTGCCTGCTTGAGTGAAATCTCTCTTGCACTCTCTCTCTCTGTGCGGTGTGTGTGTGTGTGTGTGTGTCTGGTGTGTGTGTGTGTGTGTGTGTCTGTATGTGTCTGTGTGTGTGTCTGTGATGGTCTAGAGGGGAGAGATGAGAGAGAGAGAGGAGAGACAGAGAAGGAGAGACAGAGGAGAGGGAACAGACTTGACATTTGCTACTAAGAGCGAATAGAGAGAGAGATGAGATGAGGATCAGAGAGAGAGAGAGAGAGAGAGAGATTTGACACTTGAAACTTTTGACTTTTGGGGGATGTATGGTCATAAAAAACTGGTCTTGTGACAAGGAGGTGGGGGTGGGGGGGTGTGTTGTGTGTCAACATAGGTGGGTTGGGGGGGTGCGGGTGGTGGGTAAAACAAAAAGAGGAGAAGAGAGAGCGAGGAGAGCGAAAACCTGGTATTGACGACAAGAACTGGGGGGGGGGGTGGGGGGGTGCGGTAATTTAATATAATTTTTTTTAAATCCTGTTTAAGAACAAACATTCTCAACCTCACACACACTTTTTTGTGAGAAATGAAATTAACCCTTTTCAAAAGCTGATAAAGAACAAACATTTTTAATCACACACACACACACACACACACACACACACACACACACACACACACACACACACAGACGAGAGAGAAAGAGAGACAGATAGCAGACAGACAGACAGACACAGACAAAAGAGATGTTTAAAGTAAAATGTGTTTTAAGTCACAAAGCACACTACAAAGGGCATACACACACACACGGCGTGTGCTACACACGTGCATACACACATACACACACGCGCGCGCGCACACGTGCGCACGCACACACACACACACACACACACACACACACACACACACACACACACACACACATAGGAGAGATAGAGAGACAGACAGACAGACACAAAGACAGAGAGCTGTCGTGTAGTAGTTCATCGCGCAGTAGGCAATCGCGCTGGTGGATGTCGTGAAGTAGGCCTGTCGCGTAGTTAGGTAATGTAGGAAGGACACTAAACTTTGGCCGCAGTCAGACATTAGCAGTAAAACAAGAATGCTTTAATGCTAACGTAGATACCTGGCCACAAACTTGGAGATTCAGTCTGACATATGTCTACTGGCAATCGATATGTCTCATTACGTCTGTTGATTGTCACTGTACAGGAGAGGGAAAGTCTATTCCTACACAGGCTCACACTTAACACAATGCGTTTCCACGTTCAGCCGATTTTAGATAGTTGCATGGGTGCTTCTATTGTGCATGTTCAGTTCAGTTTTTTCGAGATGATGTGCATGTTTGAAATTATGAATATCCTTTGTGATCGACTTTTATAACTGAATCGACGTCAGTGAAACAAATTACCATTTCGAAAAGGGAAAATAAGCCTCGCATGAGTTATCAACTAATGATGCGAAAAAGCCATTTGATCGAGCAGTAAAGAAAACCACAGGGGAATTGTTGGGTAGTACGATTAGAAGGATCTACAGCAACGGTCAGTAGAAAGACTCAGGGGTTCCTTTATCAGTGCTATCAAACACGCCTGCAGAATTGATGAAGTTCTCTGTATGTCTGTCTGTCTGTGTGCTGTTCTGTCCTGTATGTTCCTCTCAGTTATCTCTCTATCTATTTATAGTCTCTCTCTATTCTTCTCTTTCTCTCTCAACTTCTCTCTATCTCTCTCTCTCTCTCTCTCTCTCTCTTTCCTTTCTCTCTTTCTTATAACTCTCTCTCCCCGTATCTCTTTTTTTTCTCTCTCCTTCTCTCTCTCTATCGTTCTCTCCCTAGAGAGAGAAGAGAGAAGAAGGGAGATAGAAGTCTAGGAGAGGGAAGAGAGCTCGAGAAGAAGAAGAAGAAAGGAGAAGGAGAGGCAGAAAGAAGAAGGAGATCAGCTGCCCCACCACGCACCCCCAGAGGAGACGATCAGAGAGCTGCTCAGAAAAAGAAGAGAGAGCAAGAAGCAAAGAGATAGAAAGGAGGATAGAGAGAAGAAAGAGGGAACCGGGGTTGAATGGAGGGGATAGGAAGAATAGGGATAGGAGAAGAGAAGAAGAGTGCTAGCAGAGGAGAGAGAGAAAGAGAGACTAGAGAGGAAGATTATTTTATTTGGAAGAAGAGTGAAAGAAGCAGTGGTTGAAGATAGAGAGGAAAGAAGAGATGCAGATGAGACGAGAAGCAAGCTAGAAGAGAAGAGAGAAGAGAGTGACTTGGAAAGACGGAAAGAAGGAAGGAGGTTGGGAAAAGAGAGAGATGAGAAGAGAAGAAGGAGAAAGAAGAGGGTACAGAGAGAAATCAGCGACCATGGAGGAGAACGAAGGAGAGATGGGAAAGAAGAGGAGAAAAGATAGAGAGAGGAAGAGAGGGGTAAAGAAAGAAAATAAGAGAGGAGAAGAAGAGAGAGAGAGGAGAGAAGAGTCATAAGATAGAAGATGAGCCAGGAGGAGAAGGTTTGAAGAGAGAAGAGAGAGAGAAGAAGCAGAGAGCGAAGAAGAGGAGAAAAAAAGAGAGAGGAAGATAGAGAGTCAGAAGAACAGAAGGAGAAGGAACTGATAGAGGAGAGAGAGAAGATAGAAGGGAAAGAAGAAGAAGAAGAAAGAAGAGAGAAGACAGAAGGAGAGAAGAAAAGAAGAAGAATGGACTCGGGAAGAAGATTGGAAAAGGAGAGGGATGAAGAAAAGGAAGTAGAGAAGGAGAGAGAAGAGAGAAAGAAGGGAAGGGAGTGAAGAGAGGAGGAAGACAGAGAAGAGGAGAAGAGGAGAGCGAGAAGAGAGTGAAAAGGTGAGAGAGAGAAGAGGGAGAGGGAAAGAAGAAGAGAAAGAAGAGAGAGAAGAGAGAAAGGAAAAGAAGAGAGAGAGAGAAGAGAAAGAGAGAGAGGAAGAAGAGGGAAGAAGGAAAAGGTAGAAAGAGAAAGAAGAAGAGTGAAGTGTAGGTGAGAGGAGAGAGATAAGACTAGATGTGTGAGAGGTGTGGAAGAGCGAAGAGAAAGAGAAGGAGAGAGAAGGAGGAGAAGAAGAGAGAGGAGAGGGAGAAGACAAGAGACAGGAGAAGGAAGGGAAGAAGAAGACGAGAGGAGAGAGAGAGAAGACAAGAAGAGGAGAGATAGAGAAGGAAGAAAGATAGAAAGAAGAAGCGAGATAAGAAGAGAAGAAGAGAGAGCTGGAAGAGAGGAGCAGAAGAAGAGAAGAGAAGAGAGAAGAGGAAGAAGAGAAGAGAAGAATGCAGTGAAAGGAGGGGGGGAGAGAGAAGAAGAGGAATCATAAGGGAAAGTCAGAGCGGACAGGAGAAGAAGAAAGAAGACCGAGAAGAGAGAATTTTTGGAGCGGAGCAGAAGCAGGAGAGAGAGAGAGAGAAGGAAAAGGAAGAGATGGAGAGAAAAGGAGAATGGAAAAAGAAGACAGCGAGAGAAAGAGACGAGAAAGGAAGAAGAGGGAAAGAAAGCAGAAGCGAGGAGGGAGAAGAAGAGAGAAGAAGAGAAAGAGAGCAAGAGACTCATAAGAGGAGAGAAAGAGAAGAAGAGAGATACAGAGAGAGAGAAAACTTGGAGAGAAGAGGAAGAAAGAGGGAGCTAGAGAGAGGAAAGAAGGGAAGAAGGAGAAGGAAGAAGAGAAAGAAAAAAGAAGAGAAGAGAGGAGGAAGAAAGAGAGAAGACGGAAAAGAGGAGAGAGAAGGGAAAGGAAGAGGGAAGGGGAAAGAAGAGAAGAGAGAAGAAGGAGAACAGGAGAAGGAGGAAGAGGAAAGAGAGAGAAGAGAAGACGAGAAGAGATAAGGAAGCGGAAGATAGATAGAAAGGAAGAGAAGAAGAGAGAGGAGACAACAGAGGAGGGAGAAGGAAAGAGAGGAAAGCAAAGGAAGAGGGAAGGGAAGACGAAGGAAAGGGAGGGACAGAGAAGAAGAGAAGAGGGAAGAAGAAGAGAGAAAGAAGAAGAAAGGGAAAAGAAGAAGAAGAAGAAGAGGGGGAAGAATGGTCCTTCTTAAGACTAAAAGAAAAGAAGAGGGAAGGGGGAGGAGGAGGGGGAGAGAAGATACAACAAGAGGAAGAGAAGACTACGGAGGATAGGAGAAAGAGAGAAAGTGAAGAAAGAGAAAGAAGAGAAGAAGAAGAGAGAAGAGAAGAGAAGAAGAAGATAGAGATGGAAATAAAGATGTTGAAGGCGGAATGAGAACGAGGAGAAAGGATGAGAATAGAACTAAGAAGAAGAACGAAGAAGGGGAGGAGAGGAGAAGAAGAAAGAAGGAACGAGAAGAAGGAAGAAGGTCAGAAGGGAGAAGAAAGAAGACGCGGAAGAAGATTCGAGAAGAAAGTGAGCTTAGGCTAGCGAAGAGAGATGAAGAGGAACAAACCGAGAAAGGGTTACGAGAGAATTAGATGGAAAAAGAGTGTATTACAGCATATACAGAAAAGACAACACATTAATAACATGGAAACAAAGGGGAACCAAACAAAAAATGAAGAGAGTGAAGCACGCCCTCAAACAGCCCGCTCTCTCTCTCAAAGAGGGTGTGTGTGTTGTGTGTGTGTGTGTGAGACAAGAAGCGTGACCCAACACGGATTCCCACCAGAACTCCCCGCCAGGAGAGTACACGAGACAAGCACCGTACACGTGACACGCACGCAAAAAAACGGTTTTTAAGCAGGCAGTGAAGCAAGACAGAAAGCTACACACTGACAAACAAACCACACACCTTCATTGTGGTTGGTGTACATGTGAAGTGGACGGGCGAAGTCTCAGTTGAGTTAAGAGAGCTGTTTGAAGTTCCCACTGAAGAGCTGAGAGAACAACTCCGCTAGAGAGATCCCACTTTCACAGCCCACACCAGGAGCACCCCACCGATGGACTCTTCATTACAGAGCCCCACCCCCGTCCCCCCCCAGCAGATAACCGTTCGTCTCCCATGAACCCTCTTCGTGTGCCAAGAGCATCACGGCTGAGGTTGCAGCATTTTCACTAGACGGATCGGTTCGTTTTTAATGGTGGCCCTCCGCGTTGGTCCAGTGCCCCCAATCCTTCAGTAATGGAGTACCAGCAATGCTCTGGGTCATCTGGGTGAGTAAGAAAGCCCTCGATTAGAGAGAAGATCGATATATCTTGTGTGACTGTAACCTTTCTGAAGCACTTTATAGATGTTTATAGCCCCCTAGAGAGAGATCATTAGCATATGATGTGGAAGGACAGGAGAGGTGCATGAGAAAGAGAGGTGTGTTACGGGCACCTGGAAGAGCGTGTCACCATTGATTACCGTAGGTAAGAGTAGAGTCGTTCGCAGAGAGCAAGATTGAAATTTAGAAGAGACCTGCCTGTACAAATGAGGAATATCCGCATCTTTAATAAGACAAGACTAGAATCCAATTTGTAACCTACGTTACTCAGATGGGGAAGAAAGAGAGACAAGAGGTGGGAGATAGAGACAGAGTTGAAGGGTCTTGTGAGTGTGCTGGCGAGAGAGGAGTCCGGAATACTGCCCATTGTGTGTGAAGGAGTGTGATAAGTGTGCGTGAGTTCGTGATGAGTGAGCGTGAAAGAGAGGAGATAGGGATGAGAGAGATAGAAGAGAGAAACAATATGACGGAAATATTTAGAGTTCTGCATGA
Source organism: Conus betulinus (assembly GCA_016801955.1). Lineage (NCBI taxonomy): Eukaryota > Metazoa > Mollusca > Gastropoda > Neogastropoda > Conidae > Conus > Conus betulinus. The sequence goes on from JADBJO010015171.1 coordinate 25,690, forward strand.
AATCCTGTGCCTTCTCCTGTGCTAACCTGTTTCGTTTATGTGCACAACCAGTCAACTGGATTAGACAGAGCAAAATAAACAATAATTTAGCCACATTACCCATTTTCTCACATATGACATACATTCATATAGAGGAATTTGGATTTCAATTAAACATCTTCTCGGTTCATGAAATCAATGGACAGGGGGGAATAAAACTTGTTTAAATCTGACACTTCTGCATTTAACCGATCGATATCTTCGTCCTGACTGAAGAAGGTCATACTGATTTTGCAAGAACGTGGGTCTGGTCACACGTAATCTTCTTCGCTTTACAAAAACAACACGGCACCTGTATAGCTCACTCAGACTTTTTGTCTCTCACCAACGATTTTTTCCTCCCACGTTCACCACTTTCTCAAGCACATTTCTGCTCTTCACAGTCAACCCACCATACCAACACATAAATGAGAGAAAGTTAGAACAGATTCCAAGAGCATGAATAAAATGTCCGAAGAAGAATGTCAGTATTCACATGAAATGATCGCAGCTTGCGAAGACAATATAATCTGGTTTGACATTTTTTTGTGGACATACTCAACATGGGATTTAAAATTCAGCTCAGCTTTATCTATAAAAGTTCCTAAATATTTGTATGATTCAACACGTTCTACTTCAGCACCTTTGATAAAAAAAGTGGGTGGTACAGCTTTTGGATTCTTTCTAAAAATCAATCAACATTTCTTTCGTTTTGTTACATTCAGATCAAGATAGTTATGATCGCACCAGTCAACAAATCTTTGAACCTCCTTGAAGTAAACAGAATCAGAGTTGGAAAGATCCACAAGTGCTGAGTCATCTGAATATTTAATGTACAAAGTTGAATCACTTCCTGAACAATCATTTGTGTACAGAGTAAAAAGCACTGGTGATAAAACAGTACCCTGGGGTGCGCCAGTTGAAATGACTCTGGAAGACGAAACAAACACTTTGATATCGAACAGACTGTGTCCTCTGTGTAAGAAAATCAATTATCCAAAGAATGAGCTTGTTACCCACATTTATGTGTAATGAGTTTCTTTGCCATCAGATGTGGTTGTATGGTGTTGAATGCTGATGAGAAATCAATAAAGAGAATGCGTACAAAGGAGGCAGGTTTTTCGAGGGTGTGAAAAAGCATGATGGAGAAGTGTGAGTGTGGCATCATCTGTTGATCTGTTTCTGTTGGTATGCGAACTGAAAACGGGTCTTGGTACTGTGTAGTATATCTTTTAAAAACATAACCGAGGACAATTCTTTCAAGACATTTCATTGCAACAGATGTGAGGGCAACTGGTCGGTAATCATTTAAACAGCTTGGGTTGCGTTTTTTTGGGAACAGGACATACAGTGGCATTTTTCCCATAAAACAGGAATTATACATTCTCTAAGTGACCAGGTAAACAAACGACTGTAAACATAGGAGAGCTGAGAAGCACACACCTTCAACAATTTTCCACAGATATTATCAGGGCCCATTGCCTTTCTCACATTTAAACGTTTGAAAAACAACTGACTGAACATCATTTTCCTCAATAACAACAGAATACTTCCATCAACATCGTTTTTAACATTGCTTTGGAGTTCTTCCTTCACTTCCTTTAATTCTTTACTAAAATCTTTATCATCAAATCTACAGTAAAAATCGGCTTCTGTTCTATCATCAAATCTACAGTAAAAATCGTTCAGCTTTTCTGCAAATTGCTTCTGTTCTTTCTGTTGCTTCGGTTAAGCAATGCTGAACTTGTCGGCCCTTCCCAACCTCCCACTTACCCCCCCCCCCCCCCCCCCCCCCCCAGCATGAATAGAACTAGTCTTTACCGTCACTCCTCTGCCTCCCCCTCCCCCACCCCTGCTCCCCAACAGGACAATGGGTGCCAGCCATGCTGTCCCCCTAAGCGCACACGTAAGCCCTTGTGTTCATACACACAGTCACACACACACACACACACACACACACACACACACACACACACCACACACACACACACACACACACACACGCACACATGCACGCACACACACACACACACACACACACACACACACACACACACACACACACACTGACTGACTGAATGAAAACACCAAAATACGCGCGCACACATACACACACAAGCGCACACACATGCGCGCGTGCGTACTCACGCACATACACATACACATACGGACGCGCGTGCCCGCGCGCACACACACAAAAGTACGCACTTACATAAATACACAAATACACGCATCTCAATACGAACACACACTCATACCCTCACATACACTCAAACTTGCACACACACACACAGACTTACACACACACACACACACACACACACACACACACACACACACACACACACACACACACACACACACACACTCATACTCGAGCACTCGTACACACATGCATTCACACTCATAAAACACACGCATGCACGCACACATACGCGCGCACGCACATACACATCCACGCCATTCAGGATACGCTTCGGTGCTCGCACCCCGATCCGTCGGTGCGCAACAGCAGGGGCCCAGAAATCCACCAGTCGGACATCGACACAAGTTTGGAGCAAGCTATAGACAAAAAGTATTTCGGAAGGATGTGTTCCATCATCAAACGGATGATGTAAGTGTGCTGCTGTGTGAATCAGACGACGACCTTCAAGAATATTCCTGCGATCCGTGTTCGGAAGACGATCGCTTTTTCTGGTTTAACAACCAGGAAGAAAGACACATGTCATAAGAGGAATGTCTTAAATTGTCCTGCATTTGGAAAGGAAGACGCATCGGCAACACGAAGCATGCAGAGACCCAAGCATGTGCATGCTGCACGCTGTCCACGGACTGATCCAGTTTTACCTGGGGTGACCGTCGTCTACAGAACTGACAGTGAACACCAGTGACATTTTCTCGTTCATGATTTCATCACGTAAAGAAAAAAAAAAAAACAGGATATTGCTGTGGTTTCCATGTTAATAAAATCGAAATTGAGTCGCGTTTTGTTATTGTACATCCCGCCGATTTTGCTTAAAGGGCTTTTACAGCCTAACAGCATTAAACTTCGTTCATTCGTTCGTTTGTCCAAACATCAAAGCAATAAGCCTATAGAGGAGATAATTTCTACATACACTAACATAAACACACACACACACACACACACACACACACACACACACACACACACACACACACACACACTGAGAGCCCATATATACCGGAATTCAGAAACACCAATTCTGTGTGACTACATGTATATCCATACATGGTAGTCAAGGGTCATTAAAGTATGGAACTGGCTGACATATTACTCGTAAGAGTCGAACAGCTTATGGTGTATATGGATTGGGGAAGGGGGGAGAGGGAGGAGGGATGGGGGGGGGGGGGGGGGGGGGGGGGGATGAAAAGCCTTGCTCTCTACGTGCAAATTAGACGCCGAACCATACTGATATGGAATATGCCTTGAATAAGATTTTAACGTTTCAAAAATTCGCGAATGGTTCTAAAAAAACAAAAAACAAACAAAACCTGTTAGGGGGGGGGAGGGAGGCATCGAGGAGAGGGTGGGGCGGTGGAAGAATAAAAATATCTTCCAAGTGGATGATTTAATAAGAGTAACAGCCAACATTGCCAGGCTCCAGCCGTTCTCATAACTGGGATTAAAAACACTTGACAAAGTCAACGGAAGCTTGAAGGACTTCATCTTATCATGAAGAGGCTGAAAGTGATTTTTTGTACTAGTACAGTCAAATAAAAAAATGAGGGAGGGATATCGAGAGTCTGACCACATGCACAAGCAGGTGCGGTTTTAAATACCTACCTAACCAACCATTAACCCGCAGCCTATGTACAAGGTTACGATTAGGGATTGGCCCTGGAGGATTACAACATTTGCTTGTTGTTTCGTCATATCCCATCTGTGCTTCCGAGCTGAATCTTCCAGATATTGTATCTGTCTTATGTTCCAGATTGAACTTGTCTTTCTTGCAGCTTCCTTAGCATAAAAGTCAGCTAAATCATTGCCACGTAAACTAGAGTGCCCTGGAACCCATAACAGAGTTACATCGATACCCCGGGTTATTAAACACACCCACATCTCCAAACAAATGTTGCTCGTTATACCAAATGGCTTTGCAGGAACACACAGAGCACACAGAACATACAGGGAGACATCCCCCGTCTCCTTCCTGGTGCTCTGTGCCCTGACGTGGCATTTCTGCTGCTAGGCACAGTCTTCACTTGAACTGTATGGTTTTCAAAATGTGAATGTATAAGTTTGAAAATCTGCTGCTCTGAACAGCTATGTGTGTGTGTGTGTGTGTGTGTGTGTGTGTGTGTGTGTGTGTGTGTGTGAGAGAGAGAGAGAGAGAGAGAGAGAGAGAGAGAGAGAGAGAGAGAGAATGCATACTTGTTCGTTTTGTTTATCAGTTTGATTGCAATTTATGCATGTCGTCTTAAATGCGAAGAGCCATTCCGTTTCATCGTGCTAACTTGTCAGTGTGGGCGTTACTCTGACCACATGTACATGTTTACATTTACTTTACTATACATTTTATCAAATGGTACTCCCAGCAGGCTAACATTAGATAATTTACATTATTTCAAAGATTGATATTGTTTCTTAAGATTTCAGTATAAGAAAAGAGCCCTTTTTAGACAGGAATTCTGTTGACAGAGCAATAAACGATCAGCTTGCACAATACTAACATGAGTGTCTATAACTTCTTATATATTTAACCAGACCGAGTAAGAGAAATACGGGTCGATCTCTTCATGATGAATGGATCATGTAAAATTATGACACTAAGAATGTTCATTACATGAATCGAAAACATGAGCACATGCGCGCTTGTGTGTGTATCTGTATGAGTGTGTGTCTTTTTTTTATTTGTTTATTATAATTCATATCAGTGTTTAAACTTAACATAACAATTTTTGAAAATAACAGGACAGCAGTGGTGGAACAAAGGCAGTGTCCTATCAGAGACATTACGAGCTGAGGTTCTTAGTCCATCTAGCATAAGATAAAGAACTAGAGAGGGTTATGAAAAAGTGCTATCTGTCCCTGGGTTATTCCAATCATTTTGCAATAGTTTCTGTAGTGTCATATACATTTCGTCATCCTTTATTTGGCCAACAGGAAAACATCTAGCTTACGTTGTTCCATTTCTTCTCTCCACTAAGATAGCGTAGAGGTGAGCATGGCGTCCTGTTGGCCAGAGACCTTTAACGACATGGTGTTTGCACCAAGATCATGGCAGACCTGTGTGTATGGGGCTTCTACAGCCTAATTTTCCTGGTCGTATTCTCTATGAGCGCAACACGCTACGCCTTGGACAATCAGACACGTCTGTTTCTCAGGTCACAGAGCAAAATGGATCAAACGTCCGACCTGAGCACCAAACTTCAGCAGGATCCATCTCCAGTGAGTGGAAAAAAAAAAAAGCATTATATTTCATGGATGACGATTTAAGTGCTACTGATTTCCCTTAATTTTTTTATGTTTATTAACGGGAATAATTTAAGATAAAGGTACAGATTTGCTTTCCTATTTAAGACTGCATAATGCATTCTGTTGCTTTCTTCTGCAATATATCTTGGTATTAACCAGTGTAGATATTGTTCGTGTGTATCTTAATACTGCAAAATGCAATATTAAGAGTTTTCTCCAACCAAGGTTTTGCATCATCGGTGTTAATTATACGTGAAGTATAATTAATTTTTTTTTTCTTGAACTTTCATTTTGTTTGAATTATCTTTTATTGTCGTGAAAAGTGGATTTAATTCGCGCGGGCAAGCTTCTTTGACTCCGGCTCCCAGACACCTCTGTGCGTTTTGGCATCAAATGGAGATATACCACATTCTATAATTCTGCGGTGTTCTCACCACAAGGGTTCAAAAGTAGAATCCAGCAGCACCCCAAAGTAGTCAGTGAATGGTAAAAAGTAAAGACGAAAAAAAAAAAAGCGTGTAAGGAAATAAGTTGCTGGAAAACTAGAATCATAATATAACCAGTATAAAACTTACGTGAAAATCTCTGAGCCTATGCTTGAGGATCCATTGGAGGATGCAAGGGAGGTCAAAAGATGTTCGACAATCGAGTGGTCAGCTGTGCATTGTCAGCAGCTAAGAATTGTGCAGACCAGCCTTTACTTGGATCCCCTAAGAGATGCAGTCTCCCACTTGTTGACTAAACAATATTGTTCTGAACAATCTACTGATGGGACAAAACAAGTGCAGCCTAACATCAATAATGACTTGGCAAAGATTGAAAAAATAAAATGAATTTAAAAAAAAAGAAGGAGGGGGGGATGGAACGGGGGGGAGAAAAGGAGATGAGAGAAAAAAGGGAAATGAATCATGAATATAAAACCCTTCACTAGCAGCTGATAGGGAACCATCGTAATCCATCTTGAAAACAGATCCATTCCTATTGTCTGCTCTGAAGCTTTCGTCCGCTGGATCCGGCTCATTAGGCAGGCGCGGCTGATCGTGTCTGTGCTCCCTTGGCTTCGAATGGAGAGATAGACCACAGATGACAATTCTCCAGTGTTTCATCACAAAGGGTTCAAACACACACACACACACACACACACACACACACACACACACACACACACACACACACATTTGTGTGTGTGTGTGTGTGTGTGTGTGTGTGTGTGTGTGTGTGTGTGTGTGTGTGTGTGTGTGTGTGTGTGTGTGTGTGTGTGTGTGTGTGTGTGTGTGTGTGTGTGTGTGTGTGTGTGTGTGTGTGTGTGTGTGTGTGCGTGTGTGTGTGTGTGTGTGTGTGTGTTGCGCGCGCGTG
>JADBJO010015171.1:37500-44779 GCA_016801955.1 Conus betulinus
TTGGTGTCAATAACTAGACAGATATTGCACGACTGTTCTGTTGGTGACATTAGCAAGAAAACTGCATTCAATGCCGATCAGTCCTCTGTCCCCACCAGCCTCCCCAGTGATGAGCTGCACCAGACCAAGGAGTAGATGAACTGTGGCACCCTGAAGCTCATCATCATCACAGTGTGTTTCATTCAACAGGTCCTGTCAAGAGCATGGAAACTTATGCAATATGCCTACGGCACGAATTCGAATCATCACTAATCCAAGTGATCCCCGCGCAATCTTATCACTGACGCGCCCAAGATTCCCACCCCACAACCTGAAAAAAGCTGAATGCCACAACCTATCTGACCTTAAACCTGCCTGCCTCGTAGACAGCCTTCCCTCTGGTGGCCTTTTGGCTCACCCCCGGGGCCAAGTTCTTTTTACCACGTCAGTTCCAGCTGGGACAGCGAAAACGAGCTATTCCGACAATTGCCGAGTCCGTTTGTGTAGACCCGAAGGCGGCTGATCGCGATCAAAAACTTCGTCTGCATTGTGTGCGGATACTTTGAAAGCAGAGTGGTGAGCTTGACAGATGAGTACGATGGTCGCACGTTTATTCTGTTCTTATCTATGGATATATCACACTTGTTAAATTGAATAAAACGTTAAGGATGGAAAAGACAGAAGGTGAAGAATAGCCACAGCCAACAAAATAAAAGGTGAGACGTTCTATCTAAAGGGCAAAGTGTTTACCCAATTTTATTGAGGACCGACAAAGTGAGAAGCGAATTTCACATTCAGACCTTTTGAGTCAAATATGCAGCAAATATCCCTCAGACTGAAGGAGTGCTTTCCTTCATCACAGAAACACTTCATCGCCGACGCAGAGAAGAATTAGTTATTGTGAAACTTGTGCAAACTTGAGGAAGGACAATCTCCGCTCGCCGTCCACACGTGATCGCATCAAGAAGTCAGTCGGTAGCCTCCCTTGACATTTTGGTAACGTCCCGCCGGAATGCTGTGTTCGGGCGTCCAGCCAGAACTGACGTGGTAAAAAGAACTTAGCTCCCCTCCGACCCTCCCCCCCACGTCCCAGCAGCCCCCCCCCCCCCCTCCCCTCCCCCCCCCCCCCCACCCCACGTTACGTTTTTTAAACACTAATTTTTTAAACCTTTGCGAAGTCAATAATGTAACGATGGAAGAATTGTTAGCCTGCACTTGTTTCCCCCCACTACAAGATTGTTCAGCATAAGTAAAGAATGCTTTATACAATTCTTAGCTGCTGACAGTGCTTGAGTAATTCAACACCAGAGCTGATCACGCAGGGAACAATTCTTTGCAATGGTCTCCGCAAACTGAAGCCTTGCTTGACCACAAACAAGAACATTATTTCAAAAACATGGGAGTACGCGAAAAAAAAAAATTACGCTTTGCATGTAAGTAATAGCAGTGACACAAAAACTCTCCATGACGGAGTTACGGCATTACATGCTGCACAGACTTGGAGACTGGTCGGCTCAGCAACGTGCGTGAATACATACAAGCAGAATAAATTAACTGAGACAACAAGCACACAAATGGAATTTGTATTGTGAGGGTCGTAGAGCTATTACACAAAAGGAATCGAGCTCAGATGGTAGGGGGTGTTACTCGGGTAATTGTGGGATGTTAATAAAATCAACACTGTAGCTGACTAATGACTAATATTTCTTGTGTAGGTTTATCGAGAGAGAGAGAGAGAGAGAGAGAGAGAGAAGAGAGAGGAGAGAGAGAGAGAGGAGAGAATCGTTCACTCAGAGACACGAGGCTGAAAGTGAGCTAGTTTCAAATTGATAGAACCGTGTGGGATGTTAGAGAAACTCTTCATACACGTTCAGGGAATAGGACAAGGGAGAACTACAATATAACATTCTTTCAATAAACAGGCACTTGAATTTACACAAGTATTTATTTTGACTACAAGTATAAAAGACCTTCCAGGAATTCCAACTTTCAGCTAAGGTCTTCTCTATCTAGGCTAACAAAAAAATAGTTACAAAAAAACACAAAAGTCACACGCCTTAACATCATGAGCAATTCGGACAAGCCCAAAGGCTGAGGGCCCAGCAAACACCTTGACTGAACCAGAGGATGCCAAGGAGGAGACAGTGAGGAAGTGAATGGTTGAGTTTACGTCCTCATAGCGAAAGCTTTTTTAGGGACATGTCTTTCATGCACTTTAAGTGAGGAAGTCAAACATAGCCTTGCCTGGCTTTGAATTGAATCACCGTGGCGTGGCACGCCATTGACACTGATTGCTTTTGCAGCAAGACAACGCCAGGCCCTGGACGTGTCAGTGTCTAGTTCATTAGTGACCAGCTGCTCGGGGAGGGGGGGGGGGGGGGATTGAAATGTGAGGGGTGGGGTGAGTGGGGGTGCGGGGGATGCACGTGAGGGGGCGTGTCTCTTGGCCTGTTGTTCAATCCATCGTACGGTAGTTAATGAGGAGATGCAACTGCCTGGGGAGGGGGGGTGAGGGTGAGGGGGTACAGGAGGCCACTCATGCAGGCCGTCATCGTGGGGCTGTTGATGGTTTCCAGTCCTCAAGTCTTCCTGACGCTTGGCATCACACTTTCGAACAAGGGCGATCACCGTATCTTAAGGCTGACCATTGAAATCGCCCATGTCCCACTAATGGTGTGTGTGTGGGTGTGTGTGTGTGTGTGTGTGTGTGTGTGCGCGCGCGCGCGTGTTTGTGTGTGTGTGGTGTGTGTGTGTGTGTGTTGTGTGTGTGTGTGTGTGTGTGTGGTGTGTGTGTAGCCCCTATGTATATCACTCTGATACAATTAACAAGCAAAAAAAAAGCACAAAGAAATCTATGGAAAAACCACCTCCACCAACAAAAATCATGTGTAAACGACTCGGCTTAACACAAACAAACGAATCACAAGACACCTGGAGATGCCATAATACCCGTTGCATAAACGGTTTCATTCTGACTTCTCTCCGAGTAAACTGAGACAACATTTCACCAACTTGGTGTCCAATCGTGACATGGAGACACAAAATGGTGCTGCACTGAAAATACGCTGTTCGTTGTTCATGGTTGGCGGATTTTTACATTCAACTTTTCAAGATTTGTTAAGATTTCCGCCGGCCACTCCACTCACTTTGCCACTAACTTAAAAAAAAGGTCGAATGTTGGCCTATTTCGTGTCGACAGACAAAAAGAAGGAACAACAAGTATGCTTTATAACAAAAACAACACACCCCAAAAAACAAACAAACAGAAACAACTAATATTGCAGAATAAAAAAAAGCACAACATTTGCGTTTAATTCAAAAGTCGGAACTGTCTACCAGCCTTCACGGTTCAGGAGGCCGTGGGTTCGATTCCCATCAGAGCCATTTATTTGTGGGATTTCCTGCCCCGACCGGCTTCTACCCGAGTAGAGTTCGCTATGGACTCATCTGGAACTACCCTGTCGAGTTTTGTCCATTTAATGACTGCATCTCTGAGACTGTCGCTCAAAAATTTCCCGTCCAACTCTGGATGACGCCCAGAATATATTACAGATGTAAGCATGGAAACTGCTCTATCATGTAGTTTCACACTGAAATGGAAATCTGTAGCGTCATCTTAAATCCTCCTCCTCATCAACCAGCACAAAAAATCTCTCCAGTTCCGTGTCCTTCCATGCCCTGCTTCATGGTGACCTCAATGACCTGTTCACAGACATGGCCCTGGCTTAGTTCTGTCGGGATTGTGGCTACTGGCAAATTCATGGGGAATGTCTCGATGGACAGACGTGGTAAGCTCTCTGATACGACAACTTACTCACGCTGCTTCGCGGCTAATCCATTATTGTCGTCAGTAGAGCTAGTAGTTGGTGTCCTGCGCATGTTGGATCGGAATAAGCACACTGAACATTGCCGAAGTGGACTCGACAGTAGTACAGTCCATTGTTTCTCTGGTGGGTCGCTTATGACGAATTGACAGACTGCCATGACAGTTGTGTGAACAAGCCAGGCTGCGGCGAACAGGGGCCAGGGGCGGCCGAGGGGAGGGGGGGGGGGGGGGGGGGGCAGAATGAGCGGCGTGGAGGATGCAGTGCCACAGAAGTGGTATAGATGAGAAATCTCTCAGACTGGCACATTCCATCCCGTTCTCTTCAAGTATTTCTGGGTTCGCCCCAATGCCAGCAGAGAGACGAGAGAACCGAAGGGTGCTTTTGTGTTCCTGTGCACACCTGGGTAAACTGGGCACTGTCAATGTACGCAGCACAAGTGACTTCCAGTTTGACCAACGGCGTTTCCGGTTTTATAACTCGACTCAGAGGAGGCATGTGATGGCAGGAAAAATAACATTCAACGGTCAGAGAAGGACACGCTGATGTCAGTTTGCTCCAAGCAGCTGATGACAACTGCGGGAAATCCTCCGTCCTACTGTAACTCTCTCTCCCATCGACGTGTTGGAGGACAAGACTGCGCAATGGGCTCCGCCTGCCCGAGGAATCAGACAGTTCAAGTAGCAGTTGTTCACTGGCGTTATGGACGCTTAATTTAAGTCTCCTCAGAGCAGGAAAAGTTTGAAATTAGAGCTGCTGTGGGTGTAGGGAACAGACCGTACAGTGCTGCCAGCTTTTGTTCTGACCATTCTTCTGGCATACCAGGTCTGTTAGCATGGAACAAAAACCTGTCCAATCTGGGAGACCACGTAGTCCTTCCTCCTTTGTTTCTAAAAAAAACTTGTAATGTCATCAGAAAATTCAAAACTGATGCTGTGTGGATGAACTGAATGTGTCTCTCATACCTATCACATTGTAAGAAGGCTCGTAAAGGGACGAAGTTTCCTTTTTTCCTTGCCGCCCTGGGGATGCTATCACTTAGCTGTATAATCAGTTTAAGTTTGACTTCTCTCCGAGTAAAGTCAGGAGAAACAACATGTCAAAAAACGTCTTGTGAAATCCTGCTAAATGGAAAAAGCAATGGTAGTGCGCTGGAAATACGCTCCATATTTTTAACCATACTGCTGTCCTGTGGACCTAGGAAGCCGATGACCATCAATTCGCCGGTATTCGCCGCATGAAGCTGAATGAAGACGTCAGTCCACACAGAGGGGCACTGCATGAAGGAAGACAGCCTTAAACAGGGTGCGCGCCAGGCGACCTCGGTCAGGGACTGGGAGCATCTTGAACAGGAGCACCAAACCACACGTCTGGTAAGTCGGCAAGACTGGGCTGCCCGTGGTGGGTCATCTCCCTTGGCAGCAGCAGCGGGTTTTTCTTGCTGGGGTGGAGGTGGATTCTGCGGAAGAGTGGAGCTGAGGTCCGCCACTTGATCCATTTTTGCTCTGTAACCTCAGAAACAGACATGACTGATTGTAGAAACGTTTTAAAAAAAAACTGGAGACCAATTTCGTTAATGAACAGCGATTTATGATCTTTTGTCTAAATGTTTGGCAAATCGTTACATGTATTTAGTAAGTGCAGATTAGGTAGGTATATCAAGGGACGTCGAGCAGCTACGCTATTGAGACTAATGATGATGTTATTGATCATTTAATATAAATGTAGAAAATATTCCTGGTTTGCTTTTAAGTATTGATGATTACACACAAGCTTTTGATAGTATATCTAAAAAACTTTAAGTCAACAGCTCTCAAAAAGTATGGGTTGGGGAAGAATTCATTAGATGGTTTCAAGTATTATTAATCAGTGATACTCGTAGTTGTAGTTTGTATAGTGTCTGGACATCAGAGTATTTTGCGGTTGAGACCAGAATCCGAGTGTCCTTTTTCTCCCTTAGTTTTTGTGTCGGCTATAGATTGCTAGCAATAAAGATGAAAAAACTGTAGAAACGTTAGAGGAATTGGTTTAGGGGGTTCAAGAGATACGCTTGTTAATGTAATCAAAATTGTGTTTGGGGTTTTATGCAGATGATGTTACCTTTTTTTTGACAGATCAGCATGACATGGTGCAAGCATTAGATATACTCAATGATTTTTCTTTGTTTTCTGGTTTGGTTATAAATAAAAATAATCAGTAGCTATGTGGCTAGGTAGTAAAAAAAACATAGCACAGACAGCTTTTATGGCTTTACGTGGGAAAATAAAGAAAGATTCTGGGTATTTATTATGAAAATGATAAACCAGCATCTCTAGTTGAGGACAATTGGTTGCAAAGAATAGAAAATATTCAGAGAATTATTCACTCCTGGGAAAAAAAAGAGATCTTAGTGTAATGGGTAAAAATACATATTATTAAAACATTTCTTATTTCACAAATGGTCTATGTTATGCAAACATTTGTTATTCCTGACAAGATCTTATCAGATATAAATCGCATGTTTTTTTAGATTTCTCTGCCGTAAAAAAAAACACTGTAATCGAAAGGCATTTGAAAAAGTTAAAAGAAGCGTAATGTGCAGTGAATATGAAAAAAGGAGGATAAAAATGATAGATCTAAGACACAGATGCAATCTGCTTTTTCTCCTGTTATGGGTTGTAAGAATCTGTAAGGCCACAAACAATGAAAGATGGACTTCAATTCCGAGAAAAATATTTCTATCCTTTGGGTGAGAATGTCACGTGTTTTTATGCAAATACTAAAAGCGCACTTTTCAAAGGTTTAGACAAGATACATTCACATTTGGAAAAATTACTCTGAGAACATGGCTAGAACTTAAGCTAGATCTTAATAAACATGAAGATGTCTCACCCTTTCCCTCTTTACTGCGGAATAACCAACACATAAAATATCGAGGAAATGTCCTTTTCTTCCTGACTGGATAAAGGACGAAATGCTAAATGTTGGTGACATGTATGGTCCAAATGGAATGCTTTCATACCCAGGACGTGGTTAACAAGACAGGAGACCTCCTCCCCTGCGAGGATCTTTAGAGTATAACATAGTGTCAGCGGCCACATATTTTTAATACCAGGTGAACAAGATAGATATTCTACAGATTTTTTCAGAACCACCTCTGTTCTGTAACAAAAAGCATATATCTGCAAGGATTTCCGTGCAACTTTTGTGTTTCTCTCAGTTACACAGAACCAATGTGCAGCCCGTTTTTGGTCAGATAAATATGTCTAGTTGCATAAGTGAAACGGACTGCAGGCGGAAATCTATGAACTGGAATTAAATGAAAATATATGGAGATACCCCCTGCTTTGTGCACAAAAGAAACTAGATTGAGAGTTTTACGATGGAAAATTCTACAAAATATATACCCGACTAATATAATGCTATGCAAAATGAAAGTCAGGGATAATCGAAATTGTTCTTATTGCAATTTTGGAAATTGTCAGTCAAACATAGTA
>JADBJO010015172.1:0-5000 GCA_016801955.1 Conus betulinus
CCTCTCTCTTTGATTGCTGTATGCTACCCCTCCCCTTCACCCCCCCTCCCCCTTGCCCGATTTTATTCCCCTTGCTTGTTTTCATGTACGCCACCTTGACCAGGTTTTTCTATGCCTTCGTTGGTCAATGTGTGGGCACAAGCTTATTTGTATTAAACTGTGCAAGATCTTGTCGTTGTTTGTTCCTTTTTATGTATTTTGATTGATTTGATCTTCATTTTGTTTTTCTTCTTTTGCCCCAGGGCTGGGTAGAAAGAAGAAAAAAGAAAGAAAAAAAAACATTGTACATTGTTTATCTGGTTGCCCCTCGTTTTCAAGTATATGTCTTTTTTATGCTGTCTGCATCTTCATAAGCACAAACCACTTTTTCAAAAAACAGTTTTCAAAAGAATAGTTGTTAAAATCTTGTAAACGTCAAACCTTCGTGTTATTGAGCCAAGGATATTTTTTAAGATAAAAAGGAGAATTGAACAGAAATCTGATTTATAGAGAATGGACACATCTGGGCCTTAAAAAGAATATTTTGAATTGAACACATTTTATTATCATTATTAAGTAGATAATATAATAATAATAATAATAATAATAATAAACAATAACAACAACAACAATAATTACAATAATAATAATATAATAATAAGAAGAAGAAGAAGAGAAGAAGAAGAGAAAGAAGAAGAAGAAGAACACATAATGTGCGGACTTCTATAGCGCGGTTTCGCGGTCTACGACCACACTCACCGCGCTGTACATGAAAAAAACTAAAAAGGTACAACATACACGAGATATATAAGCTTATGTCACCATGAACAATAACGTAAAGCATTGAAGAAATGAACAAGCAAATTAGAACAATAAAATTCACACATATAAGACTCATAGCTCATTTGTAAACGATATGTCAACAAGGACAACAACCCGTTACACACACACACACACACACACACACACACACACACACACACACACACACACACACACACACACACACACCACACCACCCAGAGCAATATGACAAGATATGAAATGATTGATTACCTAATGTTTTGTTTTTAAAAACAAGGACATTAATAAAGATGGGTGTTTATTTAGAATCACAATGCAACTTAAATAAATATGTTTTTTAATGCCTTTTTAAGATATGATTTTGGATGAACATAGCGGATAGATTTGCGCAGTGAATTCCATTGTCTTGGGGCAGCAAAAGAAAAAAGATCGTTCGCCAAAAGTCTTAGTGCGAATCCTGGGAATGCACAAAGTCAGAAGATCTGTAGACGAACGGAGTGGTCAGGATGGTGAGTAAGATAATGGACAGCACATCGGAAAAAAATAAGCTGGAGAAGACTTCGAGAAGAAATCGTGTCAGATGAGTGATAGCTTATACTGAATGCATGCTTCAATGGGCAACCAGTGTAGGGTTTGTAACAAAAGTGTAACATGATCTCTTTTTTTAAAAGACAGTGCGAATGAAAAGATACAGCCATGATGATAGCTCAGACTTCGTGCAGATTTTTTTTTTTTTGAGAGGGGAGGAGAGGAAGACGGAGGAAGCGGAGACGAGGGGGGTTGTCAGGGGGCTGAGGAAAAGAATGTTGGAATCTAGAGATAGTCTTCACTGGCTTCATCCAAATTATCAGTTATGTTTCGTCAACGCACTCGTTTATTATGTTTGCCTAATATATGTTATTCGTCCGTCGAATCGGCGAGAACCACTTCGGTCATCTTGGGGTTGAGGGGAGGGGGCAGGGATGACTTGTGGATACGCAGGGGGCTGGATCAAGTCGAGGCTGCACGGAATGTGCGGTAACAGCTTGGACAGGGAATGTGGGAGGCTGTTTCTTGATTGTTGGCGCGGGCTTTTCTTTGCCTGTCTCTGTTGTTGCGCTGCAGCTGTCTTCCTTTCTTAACATATATCGGCACCTTTGTGGACAGAGTAGCGCCATCTAGCTAGACCCACAGCAGTTTGTTCCCATGTGTCTGGGTTGATGTTAAACGCTTTCAACGATGTCTTGAGAGTGCCTTTGAAGCGTTTCTTCTGACCTGACCATCATGGGAACGCTTTCCTTGTTACAACTCACCGTCGAAGAGTCTCTTGGGTAGCCGGTGGTCTGGCATGCGAGCCACATGACCTGCCCTTCGAAGCTGAGACAGCATCAGGATGGTGCGGGATGCTGGGCTGGTCTGCTTGGTCGAGCACCTCTGCGTCTGGGATTTTGTCCTGCTATTTAATGCTCGACAATCTTCTGAGGCAGGTGAGGTTGTGTGGAAGGGATTCAGCCTCTTGGATTGCCGTTGGTACACTGTCTACGTTTGGCATGCGTGGAGGAGTGTGCCCAATGACAGTAATGCGTGAATGATACCTTCACCCTCGTGTTAAAAAACCTACAAATTAAAAAAAAAAAAAAAAAAAAAAAAAAAAAAAAAAAAAAAGTAAGGTAACATCAACTTACAAAATAACATCATATAACGATTTCATGCTTAAAATCTCTCTCTCTCTCTCTCTCTCTCTCTCTCTCTCTCTCTCTCTCTCTCTCTCTCTCTCCCCTCTCTCTCTCTCTCTCTCTCTCCTCCTCTCCCACCCCCCCCCCCTCCCCCCCCCCCCCCTCTCTAGAAGGCTACTTTACACACGCGTGGGTGTAATTTCCTAGAGACCTCACACACACACACACACACACACACACACACACACACACACACACACACACACACACACACACGCACACACGCACGCACGCACGCACACACACACACACACACACACACACACACACACACACACACACACACACACACACACACACACACACACACATTAATCAACTGCATCGTTTATCTGCAGTGCACTTTTTTGTCTCTGGTAAGTATGTACGGTCAGGCTAATGTCTACGCACAGGTCAGTCATGAGTATCAAAAAGAAGTAACTTTACTTCATTTTTGAAAGCTGATAATTGGGGAATATTTCTGTATTTTGTGGAAGTGTGTTCCATTCTTTACAGCCACAGAAGGAGAAACTTGTTTTGAATAAATCTAGATTAGCTTTAGGAATAATGAATCTGAGCGAATCATGATGGTGATGTAAATGCACTATTGATTTTAGATAATCTGGGCATGCGTCATGAACAATTTGTGCATAAGGATCAGAGTGTTTGAAAGTTATACATGAGTGAAGAGGTAGTATTCTATTGTATCTAAATACATCATGCGTAGAAGGATCGGATTTTTTCTGACAGCTGATCATCTTAATGGCTCGCTTTTGCAATGAACAAAGTGGTTTTAAAGTAGATGGCGCACATTTACCCCAGATAATAGAGCAGTAGTCTAGTCGAGCCTGAACAAAAGCAAAATAGTACATTTTTCGTGAATGTTCGTTGAGAAAGTGTTTTATCTGTGACAACTGGAACACACAACACGAGACTTGTTTGATTAGGTTATGGATCTGATCGTGCCAGGAAAGATTTTCATCGATGACGATGCCTAATAATTTGTGCTTTGTAACTTGTTTTATTGTTTTATCTTTGTACATTATTTTTAATTTTGCTTTCTTTTATGACTTGTCTTTTTTTGACGTGCACATATTAAGATAGACTCGGTTTTATGAGGATGAACAAGCATGTCATTTGAATCACACCAGTATTTCCACTGATTTCATGCTTGCATTTAAATGATAATTAATTTCATCGATGCTATGACTAGAGTATTGTAAAGATGTATCGTCAGCGAACAAATCACACACTGCATTTTGAATTGATAAAGGCAGATCATTTATGTAGAGAGAGAACAACAGGGGACCTAAGATTGATCCCTGTGGCACACCTCTCGGCAACTGTCTTTTAGAAGAAATAACACCTCGTGAAAAAACGGATTGCGTACGGTTTGACAAATAAGATCTGAAAAATGATTCCGTATCGTTGTCAACGCCGTAAACATTAAGCTTTTTTAGCAATATATTGTGATTAATTAAATCAAAAGCCTTTGTTAAATCAATAAACACTACACCAACTGCTTTCCTGTTGTTGATATCTTTTAGCCACACAATTTGTGATCCGACACAAAGCCGTTTCACATGAATGTAGTTTCCTAAATCCTGACTGATTGATATACAACAGTTTATGTTTCTCAATAAAAGATGATAGATGGTGATGGATATGACGTTCTAGTGGCTTTGAGACGGACGATACCAGCGAAATTGGTCTGTAGTTATTTGGATCATCTAAATTCCCTTTTTTGTACAGAGGGATAATTTTTTGCATGTTTGAAATGCTTCTGGAAAGTATTGTTTAGATAAACATAGATTAAAGAGGTATGTAAGAGAATCTACAATATATGGGTACAGATAGTTTTAACATCTTGGGACTGATTCCATCAAAGCTGTAAGAACTTTTATTTTTCAAGGTTGATAAATATAAAAACACTTCATTAACAGATAATAAGGGGATAGAAAACTTTGCGTGTATATTTTTTGCATCACAAAATTTCTGTAAATTCGCAGTATCAAAAATGCTAGTTTTATCTTTCCCTATGTTTAGCTTGTTACCAATATTCGCAAAATGATCATTTAGTGTTTCTACTGGAATGGAACATTCCTGTCTTGATGAACACGGTCCTGTGATTTTATTGACAGCTTTCCAAATAGAAGCTCCGTTGTTTTTGTTTTGGACCAATTTTCTGAAAGAATCACATTTAGATTTTCTAATCATGTACTTCACAATGTTGCGTTTTTCTCTTATACTCTTTGTCAGAGCCTGCGCTTTTTAAATTGTCCCTCTCGTCCATGGCATTCAGAATATCCTGAGTGAGCCAGACAGGCAGGATATCTGATTTGACTCGCCTCTGGATCAATGGGATGTGTTTGTCGACAATATTCAGAAAGGTTCTCGTCCAAAAGGCAAGGGCATCATCTGGATCGGTGTAGCTATAGATGTTTGCAAAAGGCGACGAAATGAGGTCAGATTGAAAAGCGTGTAAGTTGAAGTTTTTGAAAGAACGAAATGTGATTACCAAAT
>JADBJO010015172.1:10000-12500 GCA_016801955.1 Conus betulinus
GTTCCAAGCTGAACTGTGGTGTACTCGGGCTATGATGATTGGTTCAAGTTCACAGCAAACTGAAGGAGCTGTGCTGGACTGACTGGACAGTGTCCGCTACTGTGCTGTGAACTGTATTCAAAATGTCAGAAGATCATACACGCCAGGGGAGGTGCCTGATGTGATTGCCAAATGAATTCACATTTTTTGTGTGTGGTTTGGTACGGATTGAGACTGACATGGAAAGCTTCAGCTTTAGGAGACATTTAAACTGCCTTCGTTCTTTTCCTGCCAGGTCCAGTAAGTTGACCATCGGATCTATTCTGTAGACCTATCTGTGCTGACTTGTAGTTGAACAGTAGTCTGATATCTAACATGGAAAGGATTCATCAGCAAAGGCAGTTTGGGACGATCTGAGATCAGGAGATTGTTAAGTCAGTGATGATAGACTAGATGCATTTACATCTCACCAGCATCTCCAATTGTAATGAAAGCCATTTAACTGTGACTACGGTGAAGTTGCTGTTTTGCAAGGAAGGATGAATGTGATGTGATGTTGTTTAAAAATCAGAAAATTGTGGTACTTAATTGGCTCTTTCGAGTGTTAATCTCTGGGAGTAAGATAGCGTGATTGCGAGCCGTGTATGTGTGTGTGTGTGTGTGTGTGTGTGTGTGTGTGTGTGTGTGTGTGTGTGTGTGTGTGTGTGTGTGTGTGCGTGCGTGCGTGGGTGCATGTGTGTGTGTGTGTGTGTGTGTGTGTGTGTGTGTGTGTGTGTGTGTGTGTGTGTGAAATTATTGTGTGTGTGAAGTTGTTTTGCAAGGAAGGATGAATGTGATGTGATGTTGTTTGAAAATTAGAAATTGTGGTAGTTAATTGGCTCTTTTGAGTGTTAATCTCTGGGAGTAAGATAGCATGATTGCGAGCCGTGTGTGTGTGTGTGTGTGTGTGTGTGTGTGTGTGTGTGTGTGTGTGTGTGTGTGTGTGTGTGTGTGAAATTATATCCTACGTTGACAGCATCGGTATACCATTACATTTTGTCATGTTGACAGAGCCATTTGTTATGCCTAATATGAACGATACTTTTACACTTGTTTCCCACTTTCTGGCCGAGGTTGTGGCTATTACCCCTTAAAATCATGCCTCCTGGACAGATTTTTGTCCCTAGGATGTCTGGGTACATTTCCTCCAAAATCGCAGAGTTTTCTGATAGGATGCTGTGGGTAAACAGTGGCTATAATGTCCATAGTACTTTTTTTTTCTGTCCCATTTTCTGTGCTATCTCAGTGGCTCCGCACCCCACGCCACTCATTTCGACCGCCGCCCCCCCCTCCCCCCCCCCCCTCTCCTCTCTCTCTCTCTCTCTCTCTCTCTCTCTCTCTCTCTCTCTCTCTCTCCTCTCCCCCTCTGTGTACAGCCAGCCCGGTCCATCCCGCCGCAGCCTTGGCACCGGCAATCCACAGGGAGCAGTCCATGTCAAGTTGTCCAAGAGGCAACCCACCGAAGGAGACACTGCACTGCTACCGAGTCACTTCGGTGGTGTTCACTGGCGCCTGTTATGATCTAACGGGCCTAGGACACCACCTGCTAAAGCTCCTACCGACGACAGTAATTGCCTAGTCGCGGAGCCGGCGTGAGTGAACTTTACTCAGGAGGGCGCCACGAGGTCCGTCCAACGACCCACCTCCCTACTCCATACCCCCCACCCCCCACCCCCAACCCCCGCCTCAGTCCCTTCATGTACTTGCCAACACCGGTGACCCCGTCGGAACTAACCCAAGGCCAGAGACCTAGCGTGGACATCCAAACTGAGGTCACCTTGAGAACAGGGCATCAAAGCGCCACAGAATTTGAGACATTTATTTAATGCTGGTCAATGAGAATGAGGATGATGAAGGTGATGGTACAGATTTCCATTCCGGCCTGAGACTGCCTGACAGGGTTGTACTCTACGCTTCCTTTCATAATGTATCCCGACGTCAACCAGGCCCGAGAGATGCAGACAACCTGCAGTGTTGGTAAGGAAATTTGAGCAACGCTCTCAGAAACACATCGATTTAGTAGATGTAACTCGACTGTGTAGTCCCAGTCTTCCCAGCTGAGCCCGTAGCCAGCTCAACTTCGTTTGAGGAGCCGGTCGGGGCAGAAAAATCCCACGTGGCTCTGATGCGTATCGAACCCTCGTCCGCAACGTTAACCACTTGGCCACGGCGGCTGGTCTGTCCATAGAGCTTAGTTTATCAGGCACGTCGTGTGGCCTCTGGCACTGGATCTGCAGGAGCCTACTGGTTGAAGACTTGCTTCCGTCTCCACGGGAATTGGTCTATTAAAGGAGTCCTGTGCATTTGGGTGCATTGATTTCGGCACTAACCTGCAGGCTAAGACAGGAGATTCTTCCCATCAACTTTAAAAGAATGTTAGTTTGTTTTGTTTTATTGATCTGTTTGTGTGTTGGCTGTTCGTTTAGAACCGTCCTGCGTGCCTGGAGTCATCTTCGACCACTTGGACTGGCTAATGGCTATG
>JADBJO010015172.1:22500-25000 GCA_016801955.1 Conus betulinus
GAATCTGCTTGGCCACTGGTTCCTGTCCTGCTTGTTTCCATAGATCTTTATTGTTGATCTTCTCTGGCCATCTGATTTTGAAGATGAGCCTCAGACAGGTGTTGATGAAGGTCTGAATTTTTTTTTTTGCTGTATTGCCTTGGTCATTCTCCAAGTCGCACACACGCCACTCATTCCGAAACCCCGTCCACAGCCGCAGCCTCGGACCGACAATCCGCAGGGAGCAGTCAATGTCAAGTCGTGAAGAGGCAAACCCCCGGAGAAGACACTGCACTGCTGCCGAGTCACTTCGGTGGTGTTCAGTGGCACCTGTTCATAACTAACATACGCAGGACACCACTTACTAAGCCCCCTACTGACAACAATAATTACTTATTGCGGAGCCGGCATGAGTGCGCTCTCCTTCCGGATTCGCCGATACCGGTGACCCCTACGGAACCAAACCAAGGCCACAGACGGAAGAGGACATCGAAACTGAGGTCACCATGAGAGCAGGGCATGAGGGGCCACAGAATTTGAGACATTTTTTTTTAATGCTGATCGATGAGAATGAGGATGATTAAGATGATGCAACGGAATTCCATTTCGGTCTGAGACTACATGACAGGGCTGTACTCTACGCTTCCTTTCATAACATATCCCGGCGTCAACCAGGCCCGAGAGATACAGGCACCTGCAGTGTTGGTCAGGAAATTTGAGCAACACTCTCAGACACGCATCCATTAAGTGGATGAAACTCGACTGTGTGGTCCCAGTCTTCCCACCTGAGTCCGCATCAAACTCAACTCTGGGTAGGAGCCGGTCGGGCAGAGAAAAAACCTCCAAATGACTCTCTGATGGGATTGGAACCCACGACCTCCCAGCCGGGAGTCCGCCCCCGCGACGCTAACCACTTCGCCACGGCGGCTGGTTGAATTGAAGATACCTGATTCAGTTCAGGGTGTGTTAAAGCAGTGGAAGGAGAGGGATGAGCTCTGCTGTCCATCACGCCATGCCGCAGACACGATGAACCTCAAGTAGGTCCCTATCTCTAGGACCGTTAGCCTACAGCGCTGGGGCTTTAAAGCATAAAAAGGAACATCCGCCAAACGTCGATTGTTATTAACTGACCCACAATCGTGATTTTCACTTGATAACTCAAGTCAGTTTTAAAAGCTCTCTCCACAAAAGGTTAAAAAGTTTTGTCCACAAGCTTAGCCCTCCACCTATACCCCCCCCCCCCCCCCCCCCCCCCATGAAAAAAACAAAACTGAAAAAAAACGTGGAGTAAACAAGCAAAACGAAACAAAACAACAACAAAACAACAAAACAAACAAACAAAGAAGAACAATAAGAAGGATAAGAAGAATGTTGCTTATAGAAGCCGACCGCAAAGGGCCATGTCAGGGCTGTCACCACGTTCAAATCAACTCACAGGTCAACCATTCTTTAAAAGACATCGTGTAAAAACTCATCCAAAACTTTGTTAAAAAATCTTTCCACTGTAAAATCTCAGATCCGATGAAAAATGTTAACCTCTTTCAAAGAGCTCAAGATCGCGTCAGGCGGAACATCTCTGAACAAGGTTTTCATGGAATCTGCGGCAAAATGTTTGTGTCTCACATCGTGCAAATCCCAACACTCTAAAAGAATATGTTTCATTGTGAAAAGAAGAAGAAGAAGAAGATGAGAAGAACCTCAACAACAACAACAACAACAACAACAACAGTAACAGCAAGAACGGCAAGGCTTTATTCATTTAGGGGGAAAGAAAGTAAGGGATCCTGGGAGACCCAAGGCGACCGGCAAACCCTTAGAAAACAAACAAACAAACAAACAACAAACAAACAAACAAACATGTCTCCCCAGAAACCCATGGCGTATAGCGCGCAAAAAAAAAAAAAAAAAAAAAAAAAAAAAATCGCGACTGATCCGAGGGTTTAACCTTTGCAATCCTATCAATCTTCCACCATCTCACCGTAACTTCACTCAGACCGATGGACGAGTATGTATCTGTCAGTGTGATGCTGTTAATCTTTCCTGAGGTGCAGAAGCTCCGCGGAAGCATTCCATGCCATGTACCACTCACAGTGAAACACATTTTTTCAGAGTGTTGGGACTTGCATGATGTGAGACATAAACATTTGACAGCAGACTCCATGAAGAAAACCTTGTGCAGAGATGTCCCCCACCTGGTGTGATCTTTGAATTTCTTCTGAAGAGAGATCAGCATTTTTTGTGGTGATCTGATTTTACAGAACAACGATTTTTTTTAAAAAAAAATTCCTGGTGTGTATTTCGAATATGTATTTGAAAGGGTTGTGTGAATTTTTTTTTTGTATTTTTTTTATGGCTTCAGAGGACTTCACGCGGTGACAGCCCTGATGTGGCCCTTTGTGGTCGGCTGGGCTATAAGCAAGATTACCTTACCTCATCTTCTAAACTACCTTACCACTGTTTTGTCCTGATATGACTGTTGCAACTGTCAAGAAGCTTGACCTCCCTTTTTTTTTTTTCCTAG
>JADBJO010015172.1:30000-32500 GCA_016801955.1 Conus betulinus
GTTCGCTGTTTGTAAACCAAGTGGTCCCGGCGGCCCAAACAGAACAACTGCTTACATTGGTGATAGTGACCTCATCAGAAACCAAGACAGTGATAGGGAACTCTGGCAAAAAGAGACAGTCAGTGATGGTGACTCAAACAGAGACCCGATAGTGACCCACAAACAGAAACACTGACAGTGACTCATCGAAACCCGACAGTGATTAGTGACCTCATCAAACAGAAAGACAGTGATAGTGACCTCATGCAAAAAGAGACAGTGATAGTGACACTCATCAAACAGAAGACAGTGGGGTGAGTGGGTTCCTCAGACAGGAAGTGTGACAGAATGGGAGCAGGGGGAGGGGACCGGGGGGGAGGACTGATCTGTTTGTAACCTTAGTGGACCGGTAATCAAACAGAGACAGTGATAGTGTGACCCATCAAACAGAGACAAGTGATAGTGACCTCATAGAACAGAAGACAGTGATTAGTGACCTCATCAAACAGAAGACGTGATGAGTGACCTCATTCAAACAGAAGACAGTGATAGTGACCTCATCAAACAGAAGACAGTGATAGTGACCTCATCAAACAGAAGACAGTGATAGTGACCTCATCAAAACAGAGACGGTGTGATAGTGACCTCATCAAACAGAAGACAGTGATAGTGAGGACCTCTCATCAAACAGAGACAGTTGATAGTGACCTCATAGGAACAGAGACAGTGATAGTGACCTCATCAAACAGAAGACAGTGATAGTGACCTCATCAAACAGAAGACAGTGGTAGTGAACCTCATAGAACAGAGACAGTGATAGTGACCTCATCAAACAGAGACAGTGACAGTGACCTCATAGAACAGAGACAGTGATAGTGACCTCTTCAAACAGACAGTGACAGTGACCTCACGGAAACAGACAGTGATAGTGACCTCATCAAACAGAGACCAGTGACCTCATCAAACAGAGACAGTGACAGTGACCTCATCAAACAGAGACAGTGATAGTGACCTCATGGAACAGAGACAGTGATAGTGACCTCATGGAACAGAGACAGTGACAGTGACCTCATGGAACAGAGGCAGTGACAGTGACCTCATGGAAACAGAGACAGTGATAGTGACCTCATGGAACAGAGACAGTGATAGTGACCTCATGGAACAGAGACAGTGACAGTGACCTCATGGAAACAGAGGCAGTGACAGTGACCTCATGGAACAGAGACAGTGATAGTGACCTCATGGAACAGAGACAGTGATAGTGACCTCATCGAACAGAGACAGTGATAGTGACCTCATGGAACAGAGACAGTGACAGTGACCTCATGGAACAGAGGCAGTGACAGTGACCTCATGGAACAGAGGCAGTAACAGTGACCTCATGGAACAGAGTGACAGTGACAGTGACCTCATGGAACAGAGGACAGTGACAGTGACCTCATGGAACAGAGGCAGTGACAGTGACCTCATGGGAACAGAGACAGTGATAGTGAACTCATGGGAACAGAGAACAGTGATAGTGACCTCATGGAACAGAGGCAGTGACAGTGACCATCATGGAACAGAGACAGTGATAGTGACCTCATGGAACAGGACCAGTGACAGTGACCCTCATCAAACAGATGAAAGTGATAGTGACCTCATGGAACGAGACTGTGACAGTGACCTCATGGAACAGAGACAGTGACATCTCATCAAACAGAGACAGGAGTGACAGTGACCTCATGGAAACAGAGACAGTGACAGTGACCTCATGGAACAGAGACAGTGATAGTGGGCCTCATGGAAACAGAGACAGTGACAGTGACCTCACATTGGACAACAGAGACCACGTGATAGTGGGCCTCATCAATAGAGACAGGGACAGTAATTTCATCAAAAACAGAGGACAAAGTAAGTGACCATCAATCAACACAGAGACAGTGACAGTGACCTCATCAATCAAACAAAGACAGGTGACAGTGGGACCTCATCAAACAAGAGTAGTGACCTCACCTCAAAAACAGAGACAGTGACCAGTGAACAACCCCCAACACCCCCCCTCATGGGACAAGAAACCACAGTGACACAGTGACAAAAGTGGGGGGATAGACGCAGCAGGAGGGACCCAACACCCCCTCATCAAACGCCCAGATACGTTAGACCAGAGCGGAGAAAAGTGACAATGAGAACCCCCCCCCAAACACACCGCTCAAACCCCTCATAAAACAGAGACCGTGACGTGCCGTCACATGAGACATGACAGTGCGAAAGAGGAGTGACGCCAAAAAAAGTGCGCTCTCAACCAAACCAACTACCAAAAAAAACAACGCCAAGGAATAGTGAAATAGTGACTCCTCAAAAAACCCACCGACAGCTCTTGCCGAAGTTGTTTTCCTAATTATGTTTTAAAAGGAAGAATTGAAAGTAAAAAAAGGAAATCCGACCAGTTAAAAAGGACTTCTTGCAACACAATTTGCAAGACAAACAAACAAAAAAAAACATCCCCGACGCGTTTTTTTTTGTTTTGACCACTCTTAGG
>JADBJO010015172.1:35000-44776 GCA_016801955.1 Conus betulinus
CCCCCCACCCCCCCCCCCCCCCCCCCCCCCCCCCACACACACACACACACACACACCCTGATTAAGGAATACTACCTTAGTATTGCCTGCTGATACGCTGCGGTACATTCTGAGACTGTGTCCAGCGCCTCTCCTCCGACACTTTTCGTCTTGTCAACAGAGAGAGATAGAGGAGAGGGGTATGGAGATCCTGCCTGCTCGCTGCCGGTAAAGCCGATAAAAAAAACAATAAACAGCATCTTCCCCAGCGGGGGAATTTACTGAAAGCGTACGCTATCAGGAACTGGCTCTATGACGAACAGCATGTTGCTATGCGCCTGGCCTGTGGGAACGAGACGGGAGTATCTACATCCGCAAGGGAGTGTGTGCATTACTCTTAGCTTAAGGTCCAGCTGTTAGCGTAAGCCGCCACATCCCACTAAGCATGTGCAGAGTTCACCTTCAACAATTCGTGCAGTTCGTGCAGTTCTCTAACAGCAGTATCCTCTTGTGCGCAGTTTCACTTGCACAATTCGTGTGGCGCTCTAAAAGTAGCCTCTAGTTGAGGTTTCGCTTGGACACAAATCGTGCATTCTTGCAGTACTTCAAAAAAAAAAAAAAAAAAAAAAGCAGTGTCTCATATATTTTCCAAACATCATCTATTTTACCAGCGAGTATCCGTTTAAGGGTTTACGCTTCAAGTAGTGGGCTAGCAGCTAGGTTAAGGGCAGGGCGACATGCAGTTAAGAGCTTAATGCTAAAACGTTTGTTGGGTCTGGTTTATAATAATGATGCATTTTCCGAATTCGCATCCATATCAAATTCCCATCTAGGTCACACGCCACCAGATTTTGGCAGCAGATCTCTGTATAAACCCATGTAAGCATCTTGAGATGTAGTGTGTAAATTTTGAGCTTAAAAAATTCATGTCAGGCGTTTGCACTCGCCCCTGACTCTCTCTTTGAGCCCAGGTCCCCCCCCCCCCCCTCCCTCCTATTCCAAATAGCCCCATTCCCTTCATTTTCATTTGTCTCCCTGAAAGCACCTCGTCTGTACCTTGATGGGTATGTGAGCGAAAAAGAACGTAAAACAAAATCTGGACACAATGCAGTTTCTCCACAGAATCTCCTTGCTCTCGTCTATGAATACTCGGCTCTTTAAAAGCAAGGCCTTTTTGTGCATTAATTTTCGGTGTATGTACAGACATCTGTAAACCGATTACTACGCTGCCAATGGCGAACTGAACCGTCGACGGGACCACACACCACAACTAGGATGTTGCACGGATACATTGTATAATCCTTGTAAGCATTTTTGAGGGCGTACCGTCTGTGTGAGCCAGTCTTTGGCGTTTTAACACTGATACTTGATCCAAAGAACAGCTTCCCCACCAATTATATTCCTTGTTGCTGGATAACTTTCACTGTTGACAAATACACAACCTCCCCCATCGTTGATAACACATTTCAGGCCTTGGCACTCACCCGTGATCCTATCGTTGTGCCGGCCTGAAACGCCTCCCAGAACAGTCCCCTTTCTTTGGTTGTAGTCTGTCTGATTGCATGGCACCAGCTGGCTTGTAACTTGATGGCCGTATGGAAGACAATGAGCTGAATGAACTTCCAGACCCAATTTAAAAAAAAAAAAAATAAAAACTCCTCAAAAGAATTGTAATCGCGCCAGTCTATAAAATACTCGACCACTTCATGAAGCAAGGCCTTGGCAGGTTAATTCTTGGTGTGCAGCCTGTGAGCGGACCCCTGATTGTGGCTATTTTCCATCAGTCAGTTGTCTGGTCTGTGTGGCTATTTTTCCATCGGTCAGTGTCTGAGTGTGGCTATTTTCCATCAGTCAGTGTCTGAGTGTGGCTATGTTCCATCAGTCAGTTGTCTGAGTTGTGGCTATTTTCCATCAGTCAGTGTCTGAGTGTGGCTATTTACCATCAGTCAGTGTCTGAGTGTGGCTATTTTCCATCAGTCAGTGTCTGATTGTGGCTATTTTCCATCAGTCAGTGTCTGATTGTGGCTATTTTCCATCAGTCAGTGTCTGATTGTGGCTATTCTCCATCAGTCAGTGTCTGATTGTGGCTATTCTCCATCAGTCAGTGTCTGAGTGTGGCTATTATCCATCAGTCAGTGTCTGATTGTGGCTATTCTCCATCAGTCAGTGTCTGAGTGTGGCTATTCTCCATCAGTCAGTGTCTGATTGTGGCTATTTTCCATCATTCAGTGTCTGATTGTGGCTTTCCCCCATCAGTCAGTGTCTGAGTGTGGCTATTTTCCATCAGTCAGTGTCTGAGTGTGGCTATTCTCCATCAGTCAGTGTCTGATGTGTGGCTATTTCATCATCATCATCATCATCATCATCGAAGCCGAACATAGCGGTAACGTCATTGTCGAAATGGAATGGAAGGGGGTTAACCAAGGGACGCTATATTGGGCACAAACACCATTAACCCCATTCTACCCAGTTAACTCCCCCACCGAGGCGCTTCAGACGAGGCTGTTCATCTGTGCCGCACAACAAAATGGGTAATTGATATACATGTGATCACGGTAATAAGATGGTAACGTCGAGCTAATCCCCAATTCTATGCTGTAGAGAGTGTTTGTAATGCATCTGCTGACGTTTGTATCTTTTTGCGTCGCAGTTCCATTTCACGTTGTTTGTCCACAAGTCGTCCTTGGAGGTCTGCGAAGCCAGAAAGCAAGGAGGAAAATCGGTGAAAGGGAGCGTTGACTGAACTGTCACTAAGGTGTCTTTACCCCGAAATCCTGTCATCCCTAGCAGTCAAAGCGCAGGCACTGCGCACGCTCTGTCGTAAATGTTTTGATAGAAAATGGAATTGGGGGAGAGGGGGAACGGGGGTAGGGTGAGGTTGGGGAATGGGGGGGGGGGGGGGGGGAGGGTGGAAGGGGATCCTAATAGCTTCAAAGCGAGCGTGACTTACGCGCATAGTAATGGTATAAGACATTCAAGCACACATGTGTACTCAGCTACTGCGCTTTCTGTATTCGTCTGTCTGTCTGTTTATTTGTCTGGCAGTCTCTGTATCTGCCCACTCGTTTGTTTCTCTTTACCTCTATATCTCTGTTTTTCTGTTTCTCTGTCTTCTCTGTCTGTCTGTCTGTCTGTCTGTCTGTCTCTCTCTCTCTCTCTCTCCTCTCTCTCTCTCTCTCTCTCTCTCTCTCTCTCTCTCTCTCTGTGTGTGTGTGTGTGTGTGTGTGTGTGTGTGTGTGTGTGTGTGTGTGTGTGTGTGTGTGTATCTCTCTCTCTTAGAAAGGCATCACGTTTCCAGACATGTGATGCATATCTAGGAGGTTGTGACTGCCATGTGACCTTGGTGAAGAGAGACACAGACATGTTCTCGCTGATCATGACACACCCCAGTAATTAAAGACGATGTATGATGTAGTTTTCTATATCCAGTGCACTAGTTTCTTATGGGTACAACCCCAGGTGGATGTAGCCAAGTTGACTGAAATCTTTCTGTACGTTTGACGAATGTTTTTTGTAGCAAGAAATAAATAAAGAATGAAAACCCCCCACAAACTATGAATTTTAACAAGTATTTTAAATAACTTATCCAGAAATGACGAACAAACATTCACAAGACAAAAAACACGACGCGTTTCGACCTCTTAGGTCTTCTTCAGGCGAGGCAAATAACACTCTGGACAACGAAAATAAAGCACACGCAAGGAAACGAGCACCGCGTCTGCCCTGGTATATGATGAACGACCATCAGCCTACAGCCGCCTAGGGACCTCCAGCAACATCCTCTGCCTGTCCCCGTCACTACTACTTCTCCATCGCCGCAGGACTTGGAAGTAGTTGGTAAAGGCGGCCTTCGGACGACACCTCTGTACAACTTTCATAAACAACTGCCCACACGAGTCATAAGCAACACCGCAACACTCTACTCATGAACAATTCCACACGCATGCATGAGCAAAGCCTGCACACCCTTATCGTGAGCAACACTTCCAAACTTCACCCACGCCATAAACTCTGCTCATAAACTCACCTGTACTCTCCACTCATGAACATCACACCAGATTCCAAGCATGAACATCATGCAGAGTTCATTCTTGAACAAACTGTTGAACCGCCCATTCCTGACTCGACTCATGAGCATCATCACCAGACTCTGCTCATGAAATCACCCGAACGCTCCACTCATGAAATCACCTCAACGCTCCACTCATGAAATCACCTGAACGTTCCACTCATGAAATCACCTAAACGCTCCACTCATGAAATCACCTCAACTTTCCACTCATGAAATCACCTGAACGTCCCACTCATGAAATCACCTGAACGCTCCACTCATGAAATCACCTGAACGCTCCACTCACGAAATCACCTGGGGCCGTACTTATATGTCGTCGGTAAACTTACTTCTACAACGAGATTAACTGCTGGGTACAAACCCTGTGGGTTCAGCGCATTCTACTTCCATACTTATATCCTCTGGGTTTTGTCTCGGTTTCTACCTACGAAGTATCTAGGAAGTAAAGGGTGAAGGTCAGATAAAAAGAGGGATTCCCTTCTTCTGCGCATGTCTTGAATAACCGCCAACCTTCTGCGCATGCCCACAAACACGCTGACCCAGACACACACAAAGACTGAAAAAGCAGCTTAACTAAAACACAAATTTGATAAAACTATTAAAAGGCCATAAACATGATGAAGTCACACTCACACGCACACACACACACACACACACACACACACACACACATAAACACACTTACACAAAGTAACAGTGACACACACACAGGCACAAAGACAGATTTAGCCTACCCACACACATACACATACCAAGCCAACTATCGTAGCAGACGAACTTGGGAGCTACAGACACACTAGTAGAGCAGGGGGCCGAGTTCCGTGTCTCAGTCTGTGCAAATCAAATTCAATGTCTCTCAGATAGTGTCTGTCAGCTGGAAGATGTTGTGACGAAGAAATCTTAACTTTGCGTGATGTTCGTGATCATTGAACATGTCCAATGGCTTTGTTTTGATCGAACCCAGGGCGAACTCACGCCCTATCCTCGTTGTACGTTACCCATCCCTTACCCACTGCAAACCACGAGGTTAAAGGTTACTCTCGACATATGGATCTGCAAGTAACGGACCTTCGAGCTTACAACGAGGTGGTAGGTTACTTCCCCATTGAACAAATCTTAAATAAATGTCAGCAAATCACCCAGAGAAACGTGGACAAACGAGTCACAAGACAACACACAACGCGTTTCGACCTCTTAGGTCTTCCTCAGGTGAAATAAAGACGGACAAAATAACGAAAATGCACTTAGCTTCGATCGCTTCAGATTGATTCTGAGTTCAGCGCAAGGAAGGCGACATTACCGACGACATGTAAGTACGGCTCTTGAACGCTCCACTCATGAAATCACCTGAACGCTCCACTCATGAAATCACCTGAACGCTCCACTCATGAAATCACCTGAACTTCCTCTCATCAAATCACCTGAACTTCCTCTCATCAAATCACCTAAACGTCCTCTCATGAAATCAGCTGAACGCTCCACCCATGAAATTACTTGAACACTTCACTCATCAAACACCTGAACGTTCCACTCTAGAAATCACCTAAACGTTCCACTCATGAAATCACCTAAACGTCCACTCTAGAAATCACCTAAACGTTCCACTCATCAAACCAGCTGAACGTTCCACTCATGAAATCACCTAAACGTTCCACTCATCAAATCACCTAAACGTTCCACACATGAAATCACCTAAACGTTCCACTCATGAAATCACCTAAACGTTCCACTCATCAAATCACCTAAACGTGCACTCATGAAATCACCTAAACGTGCACTCATGAAATCACCTAAACGTTCCATTCATCAAATCACCTTAACGTTCCATTCATCAAATCACCTGAACGCTCCACTCATCAAATCACCTGAACGCTCCACTCATGAAATCACCCGAACGCTCCACTCATCAAATCACCTGAACGCTCCACTCACGACTCGAACGCTCCTCTCATGAAATCACCTCAACGCTCCACTCATGAAATCACCTCAACGCTCCTCTCATGAAATCACCGAAACGCCCCACTCATGAAACCACCTAAACGCTCCACTCACGAAATCACCTAAAGGCTCCACTCATGTAATCACCTAAACGCTCCACTCAAAAAAGCATCGCCATCGGGTCCTACTCCTGAACATCCTCTGAAAACACTATGGTTTCATTGCTTGCACTTTGTCCACAGACAAACAACAGGGGTGGGTGGGTGGGTGGGGGGGGGGGGGGGGGGGGGCTAGGGGGGAGGGTGTACGAGTGGAAGCTGAAAGTGAGCCTCGCACTCTTTCCCACTCTCCTGTGGTGAGTGTCTGCATTTCTGTCTAAAACCAAAGTAAACGAAAAGAGCAGTTTGACCACGAAACACGGATAGAGTCCTCTTCCAAAAGCGATGACCGATCGATTGGATTCGTAAATCAATGTTGCTCACTGAGTGCTTTTAGCTGTCAGCCTCAAGGCACACAATTGTAAAAGGCTGGACGTGGGTTTGTAAACTAAAGATTGTCATTCAAATTTCATCTTGATGTCGTCGCCCGATTTCAGATAGTTAACGGTTAAACGTCTAGGACCGTTCATTTTCTGTGCAAAGAAAGCAGAAAACAATATTGTAAAACCAGCACAGATCAATCATCAGTAGCATAACCTATGCGTTACACACTGGCTGTATGCATATCCATTGAAAAAAAAGGAGCACGCTTGCGTGCGCATGCGCACGCACACACATACACACACGCACACACACACACACACGCGCGCGCGCGCGTACACACACACACGCACACACACACACACACACACACACATGCACACACATAGGCGCGCGCGTTCGCCTGCACTTTCGAAGCCGTTCAAAGTGAAATATTCAGTTAAGTCTGCTCGCATAGCAACTAAATTCCTTGAATTCATCTTTCTTTCAGACTAAGATTTCAGGTCTAAAAGTCTTTTGGGAGGAAACAGAAGAATGTACAGATCAAAAGGTCTAAACAGGTGTGGGGGTAAAAAAAAATCAAGGACAATTTTTCCCTCGTGAGCTTTCATGGCAGTATATATATCATTCATTTTCCTGTAAATTTGGGTGAAGGCACGAACGGAAATTCCAAAGCTATGGGATCAATTTCACCTTAAATAACTGGGTTTTATTGCGATGAAATTGTCGGAAAAAAATGTTTTGAAAAAGCGCTCGAAATTCATGAAACAAAACTCAAATGGTTTGAAATGTAAGTGACTCGAAGAAACTTTGTCACGAAAGTTGCTCTGAAAGAAATGAGTTTGATGAACAGGAACTTGGGTAAGTTATGTCTCGGAGTAAAGAATAGTGTTACGCATTGTCTTTGGAACTGTGAGCAGAGCGGAGGTTTCTGATGAGAACTGAAAGAATTATTTCATATCAATTGTTTCAATTCTGAGAGCCTACGGGCAATTACCAGCACAAACTTTTTTTTTATTTCATCCTATTATTCGCAAGATGCATTGTATATCAGCGTAGACATAAGAATCCTAAGTGTGTTTAAAAAGAAAAGAAACAGGGGGTATATTATAGAATATTACGATCGAAAGATCAGCATGACATCAGATACATTAAAACATATAATGGGCAAATAATTGCCTGTAATATCCCATAGAGATCAATGATTGACCTGTTGTTGTCATTGAATGTATTCAGTATTTTCAAAGATGAAGTTAAGTCTTTTTAAAAAGAGTTTTAACAATATCAAACTTGTTTGCGTTTTTTTTTTTAAAAGGCAGAATCAGATTTAGTTTTGAAGAGAGAGAGAGAGAGAGTGAGAGAGAGAGAGAAAGAGAGAGAGAGAGAGAGAGAGAGAGAGAGAGAAAGAAAGACAGACAGACAGACAGAGAGACATAAAGAGAGACAGAGAGTCAGAGACATACAGACAGAGAGACAGACAGACCGAGAGACAGCCAAAGCGAGCATTTTGAAAGCGTGTGTGTGCTTGCGTGACGAATACTTTTGGTAATGTCTGGTAACGCGCTCTCTTTGAATCCATTGCAACAATTATCCCCAAACCCCGGTTTATTGTCACAGAACATAACGACAGAACACGAGTGGCATGGTATTAGGTCAAGTCATTTACTGCTGCTTTAATGGACGCTGTACTCCTCCAGTTGCGATATCTCAGTTCGTAAAGAAAGTTGTCTTTTGTTTCAATCGGGTTTGATAATATTGTATATAAATTATTGATAAACGGTGTCCTTCTTCCATCTTTTGCATGTACTTGTATTACTTCATGAATCAATTCATTGTGTTCTTCCCATTTTTTTTTTTTATCTGTTGTTACTTCATGAATCAAACTGCTTGTGTCTTAACCTGGATCTGAATAGTAGGAAGCTCTGCATTTCAACATGGTTTCATTATTCATAGGATTTCCAAGGACGACTTGGGGAATACAAAGCGTGAATCGAATCACGACACACACACACACACACACACACACACACACACACACACACACACACACACTCACAAACACACACACACACACACACACACACACACACACACACACACACACACACACACACACACACACACACACACACACACACACACACACACACACACACACACACACGTCAGTAGGCTTTCTAC
Source organism: Conus betulinus (assembly GCA_016801955.1). Classification (NCBI taxonomy): domain Eukaryota; kingdom Metazoa; phylum Mollusca; class Gastropoda; order Neogastropoda; family Conidae; genus Conus; species Conus betulinus. Next base: position 43,650 of record JADBJO010015172.1, read on the forward strand.
AAACATTCGTCACAACATAGAACTAGAGATGAATCCAGCTGTGCCATGATGCTCGTGTGGTCAGATTCATAGCATTCATCCTTCGTGCAGCACCGATGTATAGCCCGGTCAACAATCTCATCTGGGAAGTAACAGAGGAGATCGTGGTTAATGCGAGCGCCAATAGTTGGGTCAGAAACCCGTGCGTCAGTGTGTGAGTGAAAAATATCCTTTTGTTGCCAGTGTTGTCTCCATTGTAACAAGGATGCTAGGCAAACGTTCGAGCTCGATGCTTTCTGCTCTTTGTCAACACAACCGATGCCACAATGAGTTTGATAGCTGTCTAACGTGGGAAGGAAAAAAAAACAAACTGTAATGTTTGAAATGACCATTCTCTCTCTCTCTCTCTCTCTCTCTCTCTCTCTCTCTCTCTCTCTCTCTCTCTCTCTCTCTCTCTCTCTCTCTCTCTCTCTCTCACACACACACAAAACGAGCGACGTCGGAATGGTGAACAGAAAATGTTTGTCCTCCTTCCTATCTGTATCATCATACCATCATACTAAGACCAGTGACTGTTCATCATGTTGATTGATGAATCACGCTGGTGAGGCAAAAGACATTGTATTCAGTTAACGTTAAGATAAGAACATTTTGTCCTGATCGTAGAAAGCGTGACCTACTGGGAGCTCAACTCAATACAGGGGAATGTTTGCATGTTGGAACACTACTCTGCCACATACTAAAAAAAAAAAAAAGTCATATATTCTTTGAATGGAAACGAAGTTTCTTTATTCTATCTTCCAACCATTGCATGAAATTAACACAGAATGCAAGATAAAAATTGAATTACGATGAAAGCAAGAACATTTATCCACTTACAGTCATTTGCATGCACATATGGCCCCTTCCTCTCTCCTCCCTACGCCCCCCCCCCCCCACCTCCCCACATCACTACCAACACCCATACCCTCAAAATCCACTGTATTGCCTCACATTATCTATCGCACTTCTTTTCCTCTCCCACAAATAAAAGAATTAGATTGCACTTCTTTTCCTCTCCCACAAATAAAAGAATTAGATTGCACTTCTTTTCCTCTCCCACAAATAAAAGAATTAGATTTAAACTAATTAATGTTTAAAGGCTTCGA